>KZ308349.1:1472609-1539801 GCA_000376725.2 Ladona fulva | reverse complement strand
CCAACTTACGAGATGTCTTAGTCTCTCTTGGTTGAAATGCAGCCTTTGGATGTTTCCCCTTAATACACGAAATGCAAGGTTCATCGTCATTTCCCGTTAAATCTATTCCACTGGCCAAACCATTCGCCAAAAGACTCATAGATCTAAAGCACATATGCCCTAACCTTCTATGCCACAATCTTTTGTTGTTTTTTAACGCCAATACTGAATTTGCCCTTACTTCAGGAAAAATATCTATTTTATATATACCTCCATCATTTGTACCTGTAAACTGCGCATTCCCTTCGATTTTACAGTCTTCTTCATCATAAATCTTGCACCCATCTTGAGAAAAAGTAACTACTTTACCCTTTTCAACCATTCTACTGACTGAAAGAAGATTAGCGCCAAGATTGGGAACGTAAAGTACATTGCTCACTTCAGCTGCTTCTTTTACACCATTACTTGACAGCTTCAACTCCACAGTTCCTGTGCTCTCGGTATAGACTTTATTATCATTGGCCACAGTAACTTCCAAAACACTTGGATTTACCTGCTTCATCCAATCTTTCCTCATAGTCATGTGGGATGTGGCACCAGAATCAATTATCCAATCAGCCTGGCCTGCGGTGGATGTTGATAAAGCGGCATAAAGAACTGTTGCCTTCTTCGCTCGATGTTCGAACTTCCCTTGTCGATCACTAGAGCTGTTTCCACCTACTTGATCCTTCATATCCCTCTTTGGACACTGGAAAGATTTGTGACCTTCCTTATGGCACTTGTAACACACAATGTGTTTTGGAGCGAACTTCTATCCCTTAAATCTAGTCGCGAATGCCGTCTCCTTTGTGGAATCCTTCGATTCTTTCTGCTTGACGTCCTGCTGGATAAGCATGGACCTCACATAATCGCTGCTGATTTTGGCCCCTGAACTCTCCATGGCCATAAACATCGGATCATACTCATCTCCAAGCCCATTGAGCATGATTACCCCGATGAATTCGTCTTCCAGCCCAGCACCAATGGCCTCCAATTTTTGAGTAAGAGAAAGGATATCATTTAAATAATCTTCCATGGTTCCATAGTCTCCTAGCTTAATACGGAATAATTTTCTCAATAAGCTCAGCCTCCTCGTCAGCCCTTTGTCCTCGTAAGTGTTCTCAAGTTTTTCCCATACTTCCTTGGCGTTTCCACATCCTCTCACCATAGGATACAAAGATTCGTCGAGCATCAGACATATCTTCGACTTCGCTTTTGCGTCTTTCCGCGCATCCGCCTCTATTCCTTTCACAACTGGCCATAGGTCCTCGGCTATGAGAAACATCTCCATACCAAATTTCCAGTTCCCAAAGTTCTTCCTGCCAAGCAGCTTCTTAATGGTCGGCAGCAAACCCATTCCCGTATGTATTTGCGTTGTCTCTGAGTCAGCCATATTTACGCAAGTGACGAGATTCTTCACAATAACAGGACGAAGGAAACAAAACTTATCCTCCAAACACAGAACAATGGACTATTGGCACTTGGATATTATTGGAAAAAAAATAATTTTCAACGGCACAAGGCCCTCACCAGCATCACAATGCGGTCTGCATTTTTCCAAAATATATTAAACCTTCTAGCCGTTTTTCTCAGCAACTAATAACGTGCACTGGGCCCATAACCTGTTGGTTCACAGTTTTTTAATGACATGCTAGAACACCAATATATCAGTTAGAAGGTTGATCCCGGAAGTGGCGCCCAAACACACATAGATACGCCAACATGGTTAGAGCCAACCAAACAAAGAAAAACAAAAGACGTACAGATTATAAATTCAAACACCAACATATAACACAATATTATAAAATATCTATTTAAACTATACTTTTAACAATAAACATAAATAAAGCATCAACTCTTCCATTGAGCTGAAATACCAGATCTTTTTCTTCCTCAATATTCTGGCATATGGTGGGTCATTGAGTAAGGGAGCTCCTGGGCACTCAAATGGGTGATGTCAGCAGGAGCTTATATGAGCAAAATGATGTCAAATCACTTTTATCAATACAATCGTTGAGTGAGGTAAAACAGTGAATTCACAAAATGGATACATGATATAGGTGACACCAGAGGGGACTAAGTTGAGAATTGGCCTGTAGCAGCTTTAATCTCTTCTAAATATAAAAAATGAAGAGTTGATACCAAGGAAGAAGCAGCAAATTATTTCCTAGAGTGGTGTAAATATTTTTATTGTTGAATTTTTTTATTTCTATTATCTTCCTAATTTGACTATCCCTAACACATTAAAATTACTTATGACAGTATAGGGTATAAGTTGATGAAACCAGTAAACTGTGGCATGAAAAGTTTGTGAACTTAATGTAGTTGGACTCTCATGGAGGTATGGTATACACCCATCAAGATTTAACAAGGGCAGGGAATCTAGAAGAATTTCTTGGCTCAAATCCAGGGGCACTTGGCAGTTTAGATGCTCAAAGCACTAGAATCAGTTATTTAACACCTCAGAAAAGTATTAAATATGACAAAATAATGAACATTTCATGGCAACAAAAACAGCAGTCCCCTGCCAAGCACTTACAGTGTGAAAGCATACTATTCTCTTAATTTCAATAACATATTTATTTTCCTAACTATTTCTTATAGGTTAATTATGTCAATGTACTATTCATTGACAACCCTGTTGGTACTGGTTACAGCTATGTTACCAGCCCAAGTTTACTAACTACAAACAATGTTGAAATTGGTCAAGATCTTGTGTCACTTATGGAAGGTTTCCTGAGAAGTTATCCAGAATGGCAAAATGTCCCCTTGTACATATTTTCAGAATCTTATGGTGGAAAGATGGCTGCTGAGTTTGGCCTTCAATTGTTCAAGGTATGTTTATATTTTTGTCCTTCATGGACTACCTCCCCAAATCAAACTTATCAAACAATTTTAACATTTAGTTTGTTAATAAAAGTTTGCAAATTGCTTCAGGAAATGCCTTGATATTGAGAATATATTACATGTATATGGTTAGTTATTTTCATTCAAAATCAGAGTACATTCCCTTTAAAATGCAGTGCAAAAGTATCCTAAGTAATGCAGTCACACTTCATATGCAGAAAAACAGCAAATAACTTTTTTCATATTGTTGTGCATTTTCTTTACAAAATCTCCAGTAACCTGGTACGTGTGAATGGTACCACATAAGAATATTGGTTACTTTTGAAACTCATTGTACATAAATACAATAACAGACTGATTAATTAGAAAAAAATATTTCATTCTTTATGTTGAATTTCAACACGAATTTACTACTAAATACTTCTAAAGGGAGATTGCTGCATTCTTTTGTAAATCAATATTTAGAGAATGTGATGAAAGTGAAGCTTCCAACTCAAATTTTGTAAGTAAACAACAGTAGCCATTATATATTGAAACATAGATTTTTGAAGACATATATAGGAGTATAAATAGGAAAGATAGCTTGAGAAAATTCTGTTTGAGACTTTTTTGTATTGCTAATGATTCTATAATTTTAATTCATATCAAACAACAGGCTAAACAATCAGGGGCCATGAATGTCAACATAAAAGGTGTAGCACTTGGAGACTCCTGGATTTCACCTATAGATTCAGTCATGACCTGGGCCCCATTTTTACTGTACACAGTAAGTCTGTAATATTTTAAGAAAAATGCCCATTTTTGCATTAATAGATCATAGTTCACAATTCTAATAATCAGTCATAGTAAATCAACATTATCCATCCTTTTCATAAAAGGGAATGGTTGATCAAAATGGATATGATGCTATTGATAGCTCAGCTCAGTCAACCAAACAAGCAGTTGAAAGTGGCAACTGGGAATCAGCTACTGATATGTGGGGTTCAACTGAGAATGAAGTTCTTTATGTAACAAATGGTGTAGACTTTTACAACATACTGACTAAAATCCCTGGTCGTTACATGAAGAAACCAATCCTGAAAACCACTGATGACTATAAAAGTGAGATAAAAAAGTTCATTTAGCTATAAATATCAGAACAATAATTCAATATAAAAAATAAAAATTACCAATTCATAAATGTTGTATTTGATCATTAATAATTACTGATGTCATATTTTTTTCTCAGAATTTCTGTTTGAAAGACATGTGAAGTCCAAGGCTAATGATTATTTGGACAATTTAATGAATGGCCAAATAAGAGATAAACTTGGGGTAATTCCAAATGACGTTTACTGGGGTGGTCAGTCTGGCCAAGTATTTTCTGCTCTTTATGGGGACTTCATGAAGCCAGTAACTTCAACTGGTAAGAAAGCAATAGACCATTAGACTTATTTGCAACATAACACTGTAAAAATGGGTGCATAACTGAAAGTATCTTCCCAATGTTTATTTCCAACTGGAAGTTCTAACATGAGCTAACTTAGAAACCATTTGGCTTTATATTTATCCATTTTATGGCATTATCGTAAAAGCTTTATGGTTGATAATTTCTGTATCATTTGGACCATAAGGAAAGGAAAGATATTTATCTATTCAGTTCTCATAAAGTCAAAGACATGTTTACAATAGGTGTGAGATGGGGAAAATGGTCTAAAATGATTGAAGAGGTTTGCCAAATCTTTCAAAAGAGATAGCTTTATGTCATTCCAAAAATATTTTCTCTTTAGATAGATTCAAATTTTTACTTTGACTAAGAAAGTATTCCTCACAATATTTCAGTGGAAACATTATTGGACAACACTGACCTGGATGTTAATGTAGTTAGTGGCCAACTTGATCTTATAGTAGATACTCCAGGTGAGTTTACCATTAATGTTTTTAAAACCTTTTGAACTTATTGCTATTCTGGAAAAAATTTAATATATATCAATCAATAATTTAAATTGAACAGGAACTGTCAATTGGGTAGATAGACTTCAATGGAGTGGATCATATCAATGGAAAAATGCCCCTAGAGAAACACTAGTGGCAGATAGCTATATTGAAGGATTCACTAAGCAATTCAATAGTTTAAAACTATTCTGGGTCCTCCGTGCAGGACATATGGTAAGATTTTTAATCTATTCTTGAAATTATACATACAAATACATTCTAACTTCTTTGATGGAGCATCTTAAATATAGCTGTTCTGTTAACTTCATTGTATTTTGTTACTGTGTATGTAAGGCATTCAAATAGTTTCCTGAAAAATACCATTTTTATACCATGAAAAGTGGTAAAGATTTGATTGATTTGACCTTGACTTGTAAAGACTTGATTTGATTTCTTAAACTTTTTGAACAACTCTCATAATCAATAACTCAAGCAATTCTGAATCTCCAATACTATCAATATTATTATTATATTTTGATCACCAAACTAAATAATAACACTGAACAGTAATAGAGAGGCAAGAGTCGTGACTTTGCATGAAATATCTCAATAAAAAATTTTTGTACAGTAGACAAATTTATCCTCTTGTGGCAGTGACATAAATACAGAAATTTATGTATTTGTTTTCTATTTATATTAGTTATTCTAATACTTGCCTCCAACACTATATGCTTCTAATTTGACTGTACATTCATGAGCTGAGAAATACCTAAGTAGAATTTTGGGAATGAGGAGTTTGATCTCAGAGTGGCAATAAAAATATATTACAATGACCCTAATTTTTTTGCAGGTGCCAGCTGACAACCCAAAAGGAGGCATAGAGCTTCTTCGACAAATAACCAAGTTTGCTTGAAATACAAACTATTGATTTTGTACATTATATTCTTTTTGGGAATATTGTAAAATGAAAAAATTAAATGTTAAAAACTATACCAATATCTGACCTTACATTATTGTTAATAGGACTTAGTGTAACCCATTGGTGGATCAAGAGGGTCCCTCTTGATAACTTAGTAAAACAAGTAACTTGCTTAGAATACGACAACAAAAATGAAAGTAGAATTACCTGAGGCAGAATTTTTTACAATTACCTAACATAAATTGTGTTTTTCTCAACAAAATGACATTTTAACAACTAATTGGAAAAATGAATGGACTAAGATAATTATAACTGAAGAATGAGTGCAAAAACTTGGAAATTCTTAAATCTTTCCCTTAGGAAGTTTCTAGACCTGTCCCTCATTCAAGCTATACTAAAATATTTCCCTCGAATACTTTTCCAATATTTCAATCAATAAGACAGAGAGAGACATAGATGGGAAATTAGGCAGACTTACTTGATTTATCAGAAATAATAATTGAATTTGCACCATTGTGAAAAAAATGAAAGGAATGTCACACAATAAAATTCTAGGTAAGGATTAAGTAAAATAAATTCGTTTAAAACAAAATTTTCCTCGTAAATAATGTTTTTGATTATTGCTCCTAAATCACAAAATATAATTTTTCCTTTGGCTCTCTTTTAGTGAAGCAATGGGGAGGGGAACGAAATTAGGGAAGTAAAATCCTGAGACTGAACTTAAGGTACACCTAAGTTAAGTTCAGAAGGATCTTAATTTCTTCCATCATTATCCAGGCATATAATACCTCCTCTCCTCAAATAACTACTGCTGCCTTGGGTCAAAACTAACTCACAGAATTTTGTTTTTCAACATGATAAGTCTGCATGTAAATCTTCAAAAACTTCTACAAATCAGATAGGACCTCTTTCAAAAATTAACATTTATTGGATATTGTCCTGGTATACTCTTAAAAAATACATTACAACAATATGTACAAACATACAAAGATTGTTTTTAATTAACAGATTGAAAATACTCATTTAATATGACTCAGAACATCACTTTGTTTTATGAGTCCTCTTCATCTGAATCAAACTCGGCATCTGGATCTTTCACCCACTTTCCACCATCTGCATCTTTTTTCCAAATCCAACCTGACCTGAAGATAGAGAAATGACTATGATGCTTTAATTCATATGAGTAGAGGAACATTTTTAAAATTAATTATCATGTCAAATTAACTATATAAAAAATAAATTATACATTTAAATTTATGAAGTTAAAATGAAAATTCATACTTACATCATCAGAGATGATGGATGTTGCAAATTGGCTCTCATATCTTCTGCAGAAATAGCATGGGAAGATGAAGCTGTGTTTTCTAATGCAGTGCTCTTCTTGATCACACATTTTTTTGAGTCATTGGAAGATTCTTTAGATGATAAATCAGATAGCAAAATTACCACCATAAATTCCACTCTGCTCTTTCAATGTATCATACTATTATTTTCATAGATTTTCTTGAAAGAATAATTATCATAAGATGATCACGCAGAGATAACTATTAGCAAGGCACTAAAAAGTTTTAATGAGTTGAAAAATTTCATAATTTGCTCAGAGTATGGAAGTAGAACCAAGCTGGGTGCCCTCTGCATGTTAATCTTCAATTAATAATATGGAAAGATAGAGAAGGACTTCTTACAAACTTAGCTTAAAGTAGATAAGGAATGCTAAAATTCAACTGTGAGAATTCCTATAAATTTCAGGTAGGTGGTGACAAAACTTTTCAATCACCACACCAGAAAGCTATCAAGAAAAATAAATAAATAAATACACAGGATAATGGAACTTGATAGGGAATTCATAAGAATTTGTAAGCATATATAAAACATGCATACCTTGATGAGCAAGAGGCAAACCATAGCCTTCCTTTAACTTCTCCACCACTTTACTGAGAGGCTTTTTTCTCTGAAGCCCCTTTAGATATCGCCTAACTTCAGAGTGTGCCGAAGGTAGCTGACTGACTTCACTGTCTTCCATTACCAGGGCTATGTAAAACAAAACGCAATTTTTCTTTATTAAAAGGTTGTAGTGCATCACACAGATCTTCTGTCAATTCTTCCCCAGCCTCCCTTGTCTTTTTCCAACTCTCCTTTTTATCCTTATGCTAAGAGCCATATTAATCCATGAGAATTATCTTAATTATACTTAATTACAGAAAGATCTAAAGCCAACTTGTGCAAAGTTCCCTAAAAGTTGTATGCTTGGACAGCTATACAATACTCTCCTATGCATCACTCAATACTTAGTCGAGGGTCCATTATTTATCAACAATTTTTAATTAATATTAAAACACTTATGATGATTAATATTCATAAGAATTTGTAAGCATATATAAAACATGCATACCTTGATGAGCAAGAGGCAAACCATAGCCTTCCAATATTTACACTATGCATAATAATATTAATATTTACACTGCACACTAATAATTAATAATAACACTAAGCATTTTATGAAATGTATAGTAGGATTATGAGGCTCATTATATCATTTAAATGAAGAAAATCAAAAATATTAACTTAAAATTCTTCCTTGTCAAAAGTTATACAATTCTATAAACTATCACTCACTGTAATTTTTACTCACTGCCTAAAGATGAAAAAATGAGAGGGAACTATGCTTACAAAATATGTAAACACAGCAATTTAAAGTAAACCTTTGGGGGGTTGAACAAAGAATGAGATCAATCAATATTTGGGTTTATTAGCTATTCTTATGAACTTATCGTAGAACAAGATTGGGTTACTCCATATTAATACTGCCCCTTTGGTCTTTTAATGAAAGTAGACCTTAAATGTCTCTATGATCACAAACCTATTTGTACATTTTACACAGTAGATATAGATAAAAAGAGCAAACACTCATATCTCACTTAGGAATCACCAAAGGTGAGTATACACTAGAATGATGGTCAATGGAATGATGCTACTTTAGACACAGAGAATAGCACAGTAAGAGTGCCCTAATTAATTACTCCAAGTAATGAAGAGCTAAAGTGTAGAGTTTGGTAACAATGCAATAGGGACCCAGCCCATTTTGGTGTTTAATGTGGCACTGGTGGATGTAAAACCATCTTTGTAGTCTCTCTGTAAAATCATTTAAGGGCACATGATAAAAGGAGAGAGAAATGTCAACAGAAACTAGGTTGCAGACCAATAGAAATTTGAAATGGCTTCTGAAAGGAAGGTCATAAAATAAGCAATGGAATAACTCATGGTTCACATACTTGATTTTGGAGCAAGATTTACTGACTGTGGTAAGCCTTTGGAGATCAGTTAAGAAATGAGGGAATTATTTGCAATTTTTATGTATTTTACACTCTTTAATTACATTCTGAATCCCTTTCACAACAACAACACAGGGTAGAAGACCGATAAAAATTGCATTACATCAATTAAAGCATAATTATTTATTAAATAATTCCATGACACACAAATTGACTAATCATAGTAAGTCTTTCATTGTATTCTCACTCACACCAGTATTTCGGAGTGGAAAATTGAATGAATTTACAGTTTCCCCACCAGAATAGAAAGAAATTGGAAGTATCAAATTAAACCAAAAGAGCACCTTTTAGGATTTTTTTGTTTGGGATAGTACAGTTCTCCAGATAATATCTGATCAGAATCGACTCAACTCCCTGCATCTGAGGATTTCCTTCATCCATGAAATAGGGAAAGATGGTGTTTTAAATTTCTTAGTTTAATCTGCCTCATCAATAACAAAGCTTCTTCCTAAATCTTCAGGAAATATAGTTATATAGAGAACAGAATTCCTCTTTCCTCCTATCAACACCACTTACACAAGCATAGAACCTTCCAATCCTTGATTCACCTGGTCTAGATTGTTCCCCTCTCCCCCCAGGTTTAACATTCTTAATTAAACATCATAAAATTATAGCTCTAAGCAATGGATTCTCAAGTAAATTCAAGGAGAAACTTGTAAATAAAAAAATTGAGAATTGCTTTCTCCTCTGTATTTCCTTTCCTAACCTTTCCTGACAATTCAAAGCCCAAAAGGGTTAAATTCCCCTTCTAGGGAAATGTATCCTAAAAATTATCCAATCTTCTCCTCAAACAATATGAAAAATACCATGGAATATTGATTTAATCTTGCCAAGTACTATACATGATACAGAAATATAAGTGTATTGGGTTATCAAAAAATCATGGTACTGATGATCAAATTGATCATGTTGTCATAGCGAGGTGACATGCTACAGATGTAATGGAGGTTACAAACTGCAGAGGGCCAAAGGGGATACACATAACTATCTGGTAGAGGTATAAGATAAGTAAAGAATAGCTTTAACAAATCAATAGAGAGAAAATACACTAGTAAGATACAATGTAAGTAAATTGCATGAAAGCAATGATTAGAAGGGAGAGTATAAAAAGAAAGAGAAGCAAAAATATGAAGAAAATATGGGAGAATGGGAAAGAGGAGAGTGAGGGAAAATGGAAAATATTTAAATGAGTATTACAAAATTTAAGAGAAGTGTTTTGGAAGAAATAGAAGGAGGTTTGTTTTGACAAGGAAAGCAAGGAAGCGATTTTGGAAAGAAGGGAAGCAAAAGCAAAAATGCTGCAAAAGGAAAACCAGTCAGGCTACAGAAGAATACTAGCTGAAGTGGCCTTTGATTCTCAATAGGGAAAATTGAATTTGGATTATATAGTATACCTATTTGTACATACATAAGACAAAATAACATCTCACATCTTAGTTTAGTCCAATGGGACAGGATATCAACATTTTCTATTTAATCAAAGTTCTCATCATTCAAAGCTGAAATCTACAATCAACTATAAGAATTTGTGACTGTAAAAGTTAAAATCTCTGAAAATTTTCCTCCTATTCATATCATCAATTCTTGCCATTGCTTCTAAATGGGGCTAAATACACAATGTATTCTTATGGGAAAATGCATTAGCTTAGAATCAACGATTGCATTGGTTGTCAGGGGGACAGTTTGTTTACAACCTCAAAATTTCACAAAATATTCATATATTTTATCTAAATTCTCGCAACTTTGAAAAGAAAGCAATATTCCACTGCCATAATAAGAATCTCTTTTCAACTTTCCTTCTTTTGGTACTGTTTTGATTTCATACGACTATTCCTTCTAATTTAATTTTGCAAAAGAAATATAGTCTGTAACCAATAAAATTGAACTTTACATGTATTTCTTATGGAAATCTATCTGAATGGTCTTGGTTCAACCCAGCAAAGTTATCAAATAAAAAGGTGACAGGACTTACTTCTGGGTCTCAGAGAAAACATATGCAAAGTTTGATGCAAATTGGACAAATGGTGTGGACTCCAATCTCAGACAAACATACAAACACACAAATCCACAGAATTTCTGCTTTATATGTATAGATAGAAGGAAAAGAAGAAAGGCAAATGCAGTTTGCTGGAAGAAGACATTATGTTTAATAGAGGATGAGTAGAGGAGATAGAAAAATTAAAGTACAAAAGTGAAATAAATCAAACAGCAACTATATCAAACAGCGAAAGATAAAGGAAAGTGTTAATCCAAGAACTGTTTTCTTGATGGGCACTTGTTAGTAATTGCCAAGAAATGCTAAATATGTGTTTTAGATGTCTAGATGAAGTGTTTTTATAACCTTCTTAGCAGTTTAAGGAATAAGATGATAAGCACAATGAGTGATACAATAAACATACAAGGAAAAGGCAGAAAGAAGACAAACAAGAAGAGCATTTTATTTGTGGAGTGGAAGAGGTGCACAAGCGGTTTGGTCACAGTAATACAATAAAGCCCAAAGCAAAGGCAGATATGCTGCAGGCAGGAGAAGTTACTGTGAAATACCTGGATAAAATTATATCAGTTTGGGGAGAAAAGAAAATGCTAGAAGATTGGGGGTAAAGGATAATAATTCCTACACATAAAAGGAATGACAAGGCCTTATGTGAGAACTACTGAGGGATAACACTTCATTGGGTGGTGTGTAAGGTGATGGCAAAGATAGATGCAAGAAGATTGGAAATATCAATCTCCCTCAGGAGAAGGCTGTTTGACAACTACTGATAAATCTTGCAGGCATAATATTTAATAAAATGCTACAGCATACAGCAAATGCCAATGATATTGTACTATTGTTGAAAAGAAGGAGGGATTTGAAACAGGAGGGGTCATGGTGATAAGTAAATAAAACAAAATATTAGGTGACAGGTAGAGATATTGGTGAGGAAGGGGCAGCTATGTAAAGGGTATGAAGTAAGGGATTTGAAAGAATTAAAAATTCAAATACCTTGGCTCACTGCTCACATTGCAGTGTCTGAGGAAATAAAGAAGTGAATTTCCTCAGGAAATTGGTGCTAATTTTCTCAACAGCATCTCAAAGAACATCTGCAGAGCAACAAAGATATAGCTTTACAAAATAATCTTGCAGCAGGTATCATATGGATCAGAAATGTGCACAATGCCTGTGTCAGATGAAGACTTACTGACTTGGGAAAGAAAGAACCTAAGAAAGATTTATAGTGCCACAAATGAATAAGGTATTTGCAGAAAACAAACAAATGAAGAGTTAAAAGCCTGAACAGAGAGCTAGACATCATGATATTAAAAGAGGAAGAATCATATAGGCAGATCACCTCCAGAGATGCCAGAATCATTAATTTTTAAAACAGGTTTTTACCAGGGAGCCAGGGGGTAGACAGCTGCAAGGACAACCTCAGAAAGGAAGCCAGGATGGTTTGAGGAGAACCTGTGATGAATAGGAGACAGAAGATGTAGGATGAAGGCTGAGAGCAGAGAGGAATGGAGGCAATTTGTTCTGGAGGCCTGGGTTCTTCCCAAACTTTAGTGTCAAATGGATGAAACCCAACCTCCGCTACTACTCATGAGTGTATCTTCTAAATGATTTGAATCCCATAAGGATGATTCTGGTCTCAGGCATAACCAGAAACATTTGTACTGAAGAAAAAGACAGGTTTCCATTGTATAGGTAATTCTAAAATTATATGTAATAAGCAATGTTTTAATAGAAATTTTCAAAGCCATTGATGAAAATTTGTCCCATTCTTCAGAACAAAGCTGGTGGTGGCAGTGGAAGCTGGCGGTGCCTAAGCACCCTTGCAGCATTCAGTAGGTTTATAAGAGACCCTCATAACTATTAGCAAGATCAGGTTGGTGGAGTGAAATTAACACACCAATTTTCAATCAATAATCTAAATGTATTAATTGACTTCAATTCAGTAACCATTATAATGAATAGCAAAGAATTGTGAAAATTTAACAAACTATATGTAGTCATGAGGCTGCCAATCTAAAGACAACTATAATCTATAGATAACTTTTAGTTCAAGTAGTCATCATACCTGTACCTGTCATTAGTACTAAGGCCAATCCATTTCTTATGAATCGATGAAGTAATTTATGATCTTCCATCAATATATTTCAAGCGCATGTATTGTTCCATGAGGTTACAACCATATAATGTCATTAACTCATTATATATATAAATATATTGTAACGAATACTGTTCCCGAGTATTTCAGAAGCTCTCCGCTCTTCCATCAATATATTTCAAGCGCATGTATTGTTCCATGAGGTTACAACCATATAATGTCATTAACTCATTATATATATAAATATATTGTAACGAATACNATATATAATGAGTAATACCGTTCCCGAGTATTTCAGAAGCGCTCCGCTACGTCACTACAATGTATCCACCCGATGTCTCATTGTAACTTTCAAGGCACCAAAGAATCGGAAGAGTGCAGAGCCAGGCTGTCGGGATCAGGAGTGAAGTTCAGCAGGGTTAGCGGGTGCGAGTTGAGCGAGTTGGGGGGCTGTGACACTTTATTATGGACAGTCGTGTAAGATTGAAGATGGTGTATAGTTGAGTTTGGAATTAATGCTGTTTGAGAGTGACCATTGCATTTTCTTGTGTACGCTCTGTTTCCCCAACGTTTCCTGTCATGGAATGTAACATTGGTGTCAGAAGTGGGATAGTGTGTAAGCCGTACGCTATAAGAGAAGAAATGGAAGCAACTAAAGTGACTCTGGAGCAGTTGAAGGTGAAGGATCTGAAGAGGGAACTTGAGGAGCGCGACTTAGACATCGGGGGAAGCAAATCTATGCTTCAAAACCGCCTTCGCAAAGCATTGCTGGAGAATGATGAAGATCCAGATACTACCCTTTTCGAGCTGGAAAAAAACATTTCTTCTGTCATGAAGAAGCTTTCCATTATGGAGGAAAATACTAGAAATTTGGAGGCGAAAATCGTCGAACGTTCGCAAAGTTTGAAAGAAGAATTGCTGGACAACTCTCGAAGTTTAAGAGAAGAGCTCCGCAAAAACTCTCAAAGCTTGGAGGAGAAGTTTTCTCGAAATTTGAAGGAAGAACTCTTCGAAAATTCTTGGAAGTTGAAAGAAGAATTCCTGGAAAATTTGAGAAACTTGGAGGTTAAAATCAACGACAATACTCGAAGCCTGGAGAAGAAACCCAAAGAAGATTCTCAAAACCTGGAAGAGAAATTCCGAGATAAAATTTCTAAAGAGACCCAGAAGCCTCGACAAGAAGTGGACAGTTTGAACGCTCAGATTGAAGAGCGTGCAGGAAAGCCATTTGCCCCATGTATGCAGCATGTGCAACAACCGTGAGATGTGGATCAACTATCCGGTTACAGACTCCAACATTTGACGACAAAACTCCTTTCCTGCGGTATTTGAGCGTGTTTGAAAATGTGGCAGAAGCCTATAGCTGAACGAAAGAAGAAAAAGTGTCAGCACTGAAAGATTTATTATGTGATGATGCCATTGACCTCATCCAAAACCTTACCGCCGATGAAAGGAAAGACTACGATCTGCTAGTGCAGCGTCTAGAGGAGAGATATGGTAACAGACACTTGGAGCAGGTCTACAGCATCGATTTGAAACACCGCACACAACGATCCAACGAAAGTCTTCAAGAATTCGAGTGCGCTATAGTTCGGTTGATTGGCCTGTCATATCCAACCCGTACGGCTGAATATCTGGAGGACATGGCGAAAGACGTATTTATCGACGGACTCAAGGATCTAGAAACAGCAATGACATTCAGGATGGCTTGTCCAAAGACACTAAGTGACGTGATATAAGATTGAAGATGGTGTATAGTTGAGTTTGGAATAAATGCTGCGTAAGAGTGAGCGTTGCATTTTCTTGTGTAGGCTCTGTTTCCCCGACGTTTCCTGTCGTGGAACATAACAATATATATTTTGTGACATTCTGTCTTGATGCGCGGCGTGAATCGTTCGCCAACTCGGCCGCATCCAAGCTCTACTGCATCCTGACAGCCCATTCCTTATTAAAGCAAAGCATAGGAGTTGAGAGGCGCAGAATGGCCTGATCTCCAATTATTTCTCCACTTCGTTCAACCCCAAAATCACCTGGACCCTGCCTCATAATGCCCAGACGGCAATCAAAAGGAGTGGCATTGCCACAACTTGATGACGAACCAACACAAGATTACAGACATACAATTTATTTGCAATGTAACATTAATTCTACAAAACCTCCCAAATGATGTATGAGATGGGGGTGAAATCTAATGAGGATTGATGAGGCAAACAGATATGTGCAGAATTAATCGATCAACAACAATATTAAGCAAACAGTGACACTATACCTAGCAAGGAATGATTAACATATTTTAAGCTTATTGGTGTTAACAAGTATAGATGAGAAATACAAGTCAGAGGAAAACATGAAACTATTGAGGATGAGTTCCACTTAATTCAACACATTTCATTGGCAAAGTTCAACGGGTCTGCAGTCTTGAACACGGATGTGCTGGAGATTTCTTAGGTGACACAGGCCAGACAATAAACCAATTGCCTTAGAAATCGGGAACCCCCTAATTAATTATTTTGTGGTGAGAATGTCTCGTCACAATATATATAACTTATTATTAACCTACAAAATATAGGTCTGTTAACTCAGGATCACCAAGTAATGCAGTCTCTAGAGCAGATGTGTCCAACCTGCAGGCCACATGCAGCCCTCAAAGCCTGTTTATACAGCCCGTGTCACATATCCAGAAAATAAATGAATGTTGCAAAATCACATATAGGGAATTCCAGTGATCCTCTTTATAAGAAGTGCATATTTTTAAAAGGGCACAAAACATTTAATTCAACCAGGTTTCTGTAGATTTTAATATTAAGAAAAATATTAATTGTGATGTTTCTTTTAATTAGTGACAAATAAATTACGTTTCTTCCCTTAAAGCTCCTTCAGTTGAGGGCTGTTTTTTAGATATAGAAGTTTTTCTAATTTCTTATTGATAATATAATTATTTTAAATAAGCCCAGTTTTTAGTAAAGGTCATTTTGCATGTAGAACCGGGAATCGAACCCAGGACAACTTCCACTGAAGTAGAACGTGTTGCTCACTTGGCTATCGGGAGCCCCAAGCCCAGTTTTTTGTGAAATGCCAGGAAAGTGCTATGATGCATTTCTGGTTGATGGGAATTTGAATTTTGAGATGACAACCTTGATGAGATTCTGCAAGTTGGTGAAGACATCCATGTAGCTCTTGCGAGGTGGAAAAGTGGTTAAATTTTTCAAAATATTTTATGTTAGGAACAGTGCTCTTCCAAAGCATGTGTTCATTTTATTATGCATGTAATTATGAAAATTCTAAAAAGTATTTCTGGATGAAATTGAGTACCGGGGTATTACTTTAAAAAATTGCACGGTTACCCAGGTAGTTCAAGACCCAAGTATTTTGGATTTCCTATTCACAGGCCAGCTTAATGATCTTTCCGGCCACTCAAATGATTTTGGACTTTTATAAGTTAAACTTGTCTAAAGAGAAACATCCCACACTTCGTTTTCACCGTACAAAATCTCCTTCAAACCAGATATAGATGCATTTGTATCGAAAAACCAGACTCAGTGTTTACATTAAAAATTTTATTTTCTTATATCTTATGTTTGAAAAATAAATGTTGTTTTACTAAGCTCATTTGAATTTGGGTTACATCATGAATAAATATTATATTCTATATTCTTCTACGCTGTAGAAGAATTGCAAAGATTTTTTTTTCTCTCGTTGTTTTGGTAATATAAGGGTTGCCTAAATCCAGGGGCCCTTGATGGCCCGCGCTCCTGTGAAAATTTGTAATGCGGCCCTATGGTACTAAAAACTTGGACACCCCTGCTCTATAAGATACTATGCCAAAGATGAGGATAGATGAATATTGGTGGCAAATGAATACAGAAATGAGGACTTCTCGCTGCAAAAACACCTTCAATTATGCAAGATCTTGCCAATAGTTGTTCATATGAAGAGTCATCTTGTGAGTGGGAGGAGCTGTGCAAGATTATATGAAGGTGTCCCCAGAATATGAAATGAAACATTAAAAGTATTTGTGAAGATGCTAAAAATAATTTTGAGCATCTAATGAGAAAACAACTGATTTCTGATGATAAGCCCCCACCTTCATAAAGCCATAGAACCAGATACAAACTAGTTCAGAATCAGTAATTTCAGCACCAGGATTACAGGAAGAACAGAAAGTCTGGTGTATAAATTCCAACTGTCTAAATTCCTGCTGTGACAGGAGATTTGAAAGTCAAAATTCTTGCTGTATACAATGCGTAGCCATTTGCATTTGATAGCACAATATCTCATCAATATTTCTCTTATCTTCCTTGCAAACTTACGATGCTGTGATTGATCAACAGAATAACAATAAAGATGTTTATGGGGATGAACTCGGAAGTTACCAAGGACACTGGTTCAGAAACAGCGAGACAACCCAGACTTAGGAATTGTCAGACAACTCTTGGACAACAGACATTGACCAAGCTGGCAGGACCAACTGTGAAAGCCTACTGATTGCATTGGGATTCCTTGAGCTTGTGTGAAGACGTGATCATCCTTGCAGCCATTTTTGAAGTGGGGTTAACCAATTGTGGACATATTAAATTTCACTAGAATAAAGTGCGTTGTACTATCCGCGAACCTATGGGTATGTAACAATATGCTCAACTCATGTTTCATAATTTTCAGTCAAAATTATATGCTCAGTTTTGCACATATAAGAAGTAGTAGAAACTACAAGTTTTAAATCTTTAAATCCCAAGAGAAATTCTCTGGGAAAGCACTATGAAGAAATATATTTCATAATTAACCAACTTTAGGATAAGTTCTGTCAGTTTTCTTTGGCATTAGCAGTAGCAGAAATCCTGAAACCGATTCCAAACTGCACATGAGTTTTTAAATAGTCCTGAACATATACATTTGGGATTGTCTCCACAAACACAGATATTTAATTTCAATAAAACAGGAGAAAACTTTACTTGCTGTGCAAATGAATAAAAGCTAAATTTATTGAGGCCATGCTATTTTAGTTTTATGACAACAAATTTTGGTATTATTGCGGTGACTTGGTACCCGATTCCTGGTCCCATCAGACTTTTTTCAAGTCTATTCTTTCATGGGATTTTTCCTGGGTGCGCACCATCTTGTGCAAAGTCACCCTTACCAATTTTCCTAGACTAAATAGTTATACAAAATCAAAAAAATTGCATGCAACATGACCCAGGTTTTGATGGTCTGATCGTGGCATCACCTGATGCATCAAAATCCAGATTATGTTGTTTGCTATTTTTGCGGTTTCATGTAAATAATCCTAGTTAGTCAACTCAATCTTTGTTGTCTAGGAATATTACTAAATTAAGCTCCACAAAATAAATATTATTTAAAAAATTTCAAGCACGTACAAAATTAAAAAGAGAATTAAATCAAACTATGACAAAGCCTCTAAAGCTTTTGAGGATATATTAATTTAGTACTGCATTAGGTATCCAAAAGATAACAGATTTTTAAAACTATATTTTAACATGTAGTAATAGTATGAATACTACCAGATTAACATTACACTTTGAAGACTGTTTAAATTTAAAATCTAAAATTTCATGACACCATGTTGGTATTGCCAGATGTCTAAGTGATAACGAAGAGTTTAAAACTGTAAATTTTGAAGCAAAAAGTTCAATCTCTCAACAACTAATTCAAAATAATGACCAATTTGATTGAATAATATATTACTGCTGAGAGACAATTAGTAAATAAATGAAAAAATAGCAAATTTTACATTGGACGCCCAATAACAATAGCTTTACAATCCTTCAAATCAAACCAGTGATAGGCAAATACCCATGATTTCCGGAATGTCTTCTAGTTTAACTGGTTAGGAAAATTCCCAAGGAGAAACGGACATGAAAAAAGTCTGACCGGGACTTTGTGTGTTTCTCCTTAGGAATTTTCCTATGTGTATTCTTTATCGTGCCAAGTCACATAACGTTTTTCCTTGTGTTTGGAAAAATGTATGCTGAAAGTGCAGAGTAAAGAAATGGCCTAAAGTATAAGTTTTCTTATCCACTAAAATCTAAGGTAATCACCTGAACTTCTTGGACTGATCTTTGGCGTTTCCAGGGCCATTTTCCTTTTCATAGTTAATGGAATTTTTTGATTGGATTTTTTAGAGCAACTTGTGTATGGAACACTAGAAAGCAACGGGTGGGCTTTCTGATTGGAGCCACTGATGATAGAGTCCATATCTTCTCTGGGGTCTATGTTTCTTTCATAATTTCTACCAACAAAACAGATAGTTCTAGACTCAGAACCCAAAGACATACCAAATACATGCAAAGTGGTTAAAATGAAGATGATATCTCAGATGAATTAAAACAACTCACATCTTAACTCCTGGATTCTTTGAGTTTGCCTGTAACTCTTTTAGCTGATTCGACTTTTGCAGCTTCAACTGTAAATCCCTTTTATGAAGTAAATATTTACTTAGTTCTGTAATAAATGATAAGATGGTGATCAATAAACCGACAATTTCGATAGATATCAAAGACAAAATTGATTTTACCTGCTATGTGCCGTCGGCCTTTGCGATGAATTGATAGCATATTGACATTATCAAAGATCGGCCGATGTAAGCAGACTAGACATGTTAACCTAAAATTAGGTAATAATGTAGCACGAAGCATGGCGAAAATAATTAGTGTGCTACGGTCAAGTACATTTTCCTTACCGTCCATTACTCAGCAAACGCGCTTCATCTTCCGGAATTTGTTGGGCAAGAATTTCACTCACGCGTCGGAACTAACAGTAAGGCAATAATAAGTATTATAAATCCAACAATATCAGACCAAATGAAAACCTACTGCCCATAGGGATATTTACCTTAAGGTTTCTCAACAAAGATGTGTCTGTTGAATCTCTTTTAAAAGACATCTTGCTCACACATGAAGATGTACTTCAAAATATACGACTCAGAGTCTAATCTCTTCAAAACAACAATGCCTGAACGGCCCGAACTTACGTCTAAAAAAATGATCGAAAGAAACAACACAAAACTACCTTTGTTGACAAACGCGTTACATTGCGCCCCGCCTCCTGTGCCAAATGCTACTTAAATTTCTCATACAAACAATCTTTGAATGTTTGTTTTCATACAAGACCTACAAGACGAATACGGAATAACAAATCGAATACTATGGTCCCTAGAGAAGTAGATTACCTGAATAGCTGGCTATGCATAATTTAAATTTAAGTCATACCTTACGTTCAAGAAAAAAATATTCCATTATCTGTCTAATACACTCGTTTTATGTATGAAGAAATTCTCTTAAGCTATGTGACCATCCCAAAATACTCATGAAGAGGCTATGTTCGAAACTTAATTAGTAAAATCCAATTAAACTGTAACGTGGCCATTACTCAATGAATGTATCTCCATTTTAAATCTGAGAGGGACAAAAATGGCCTGTTCTAGCTTAACGGATAATTCTGTTCGGTCAGGAAAACTCAGATTTACTGAGCAGTATGCTGATAAAGTTCTGGACTTTAGCTCTCATTATGGTAGTGAAGGTAGTGTATCTTATACAGCCTATAACCTTACTGGAAAGCCCAGCAAGTATCCAGATTACGGAGATTTTCCTCAGACATTTGTGATGGTATGTACTGGTCACTGTATTAATTAAATACGAATAACAAAGAAATCAAAGATCTTTCAATATTATCTAGAGGACTTACGGCCATTGGTGGGACGAGGCTCCATCAGGTACAAAGGAATTCATGCCTCAGACTTTGGGAAAAATAAATGGAAGGGATTTCGTTGGTAGGTCATAATCATTTAAGAACTAGGCTTACCAATCGTTGGCTTAAGCCATAATTTGAAATGAACTTATGTGATTACAGATTTATGTTTTGAAGAGGCAGTGTATCCATGGAAGGTCAGTGTTTTTGAAACTTATAATCCTGGATCTGTTGTTAGAATTTGGGCGTTATCAACTGAAGGGTCTTGGCATGTTCTTTGGGAAGGTGAACCTCAACTCATTGGGCACACACCAAGAATATTTTCACCTATAGAGAAGGCATTCAATTTTACAACAAGGTTTGTAACATCGAATCAATTGATCACCACCACCAAAAAAAATTTTTATGTGCATTAGGGACATAAAAGTTGCTTCCCAATGTAAGAGATTCATGGTGAATGAAATTTAAGCTCCCTTGCGGTAATTGATAATATCAAGCATTTACATTTGACTAACTTACAGAACCTACAAGCTTATTAATTAGACACTGTCAGTATTGGTAGAAATAGACATTTTATAGTTACTTTTTTAAATGATACCTAAGGTATGAAATTCATACATTATCTTATATTGTAATCGTATGATGGATCAAACATATTCTTTCACTGTGCAAATGAGTATTCCTTTACTTTGATGTGATAAACCATGAGTCCAGCTGATTCTGATTCATGGTTTGGTCATTTCTTGTCATTTGTGTTATTATGCTTAACCTGGACGAAAGAGGGGAATTATTTTCTCTCATACTTGCTGCAACAAGCATAATTGAGAAAGGAAAATAAAGTATTAATTAGTAAGGAGGTTTCAGTTATTCTCTATATTAAGTTGGATGAAGTTAAAACTGTTGCAAGTTTCACAGTGTAGTTGAAGGAATTACTTTGTAAGATATTCTATACATTCACCTTAATTGCAGTATTACTGCTCAACTGCATACTTAATTTGTGTAACTTACTGCTTCACAAACAGTGAAGCAGTAAGTTACATACACGTGAGAAAGGGGTTTCATCTCTGAAGCTTTCATCTGAAGAAAAACATTGTCTGGTACCTGCTGTGAGATGATCAGCTATTAAAATTTTTGTATTTTCTATTTTAAAACTTTTCAGTAAAGCTTTCTATTTTCCATGTATTCAAATACCAAAAATATTTGTTTTAATTAATACTCCCTCAAGTTTTCTTTCCTCTAAAATTTGAAGAAATACTGAACTAAGAATTGAAATAATATCATAAGTAATCAATGGAGTGTGATAGGATGTTACAAAAATAAGAGAATTGTCTATGGAATATCTAATTCCATAGACAATTTTATTATTTTTGTAATGTTTCCATAGAAAATTCTCTTATTTCTTAGTCTAATTTGTAGTTGAGAACAGTATAAAATACTCGACACTTCAACAGCTAAAATATCTCAACTTTTCTTCTAAGGTGTAATTTCAATGCCTTCCTGTATTGTCATTTTTGTAAGTTTAATTGTGGCATATTTTCACTGAAGAACTTCACCTAAGCCAAGAGTAATTTCGATTTTAGATTTCCAAGTAATTATACTTGTATGTATATATCTATTTAACCTAATCCCTAACCTAAACCAACCTAATTCTAAGTGTCTTAATTAGATAGATATGCAAATATTTAATGACATGTAGTACATACATGAAGTAGTCCAATGATTTCACAATTATTATGAACATTGGTTAGTACACAAAAGATTTCAGCAAAGTACTAAGAAAGGGCCCATGAGAGTGAAAAGGAACACCGAAGAACAAATTCAAAAATATATAGAAAGTAATAAGGGATGGAATTTTATCAATAATCACAATATTTAATATAAAAGATGGAAGAGTAACCCATATTAATTACCAAAATATGTTTTATTTATTCTTTAAAAGAGGGATATCATGTCATATTTTTAATCTTTTAAAGTAATTGTGAAATTTAACAAATAATAAATTATTTTACAAAATTAATAGTAGTTCCTATGTCAAAGAAGGCTAGATGAAAATTTGATAATAGAAGTACAGAAGAGGAATATCAGCACATCAAGAACAGCATAGAAGAAGCTGCAGAGGAGGTATTAAGTTTATACAAATGAGAAAACTGACCTTATTGGTGGGACAAGGACATGGGGCAAAATTTTTCACCAAAGAATGAGCTATACCTAAAATATCTACTGAAGGGAGATTATGATAGTAAGAGAGAATAGAAAACTATAAATAGACTAATTAAATTTGAGCTCATGCATAAGAAAAATGAGTCATGGAATAGATGCTGCCTGTATGTGGAAAATTACAAAGGAGGAAGTAGAAGCTTAGAAAATGATAAATAGAATGAGACAGTCTAACAGTGATAGAGTAAATTAATAGAAACACTAACATTAAAACATTTCAAGGAATTTATGGAAAAGGCTAACTTTTAGTAGTAGTAGTATTGTTAAAAGTGCTTCCACAGCTTAGGTAATTTTGCACGTAGGTCCCCACCAGGAATCGAACCCAGGACCGCTTTCACTGGAGAACGCATTGCCCACTTGGCTAACCAGGAGCCCAAAATCTTAAAACATGCTAAGAAAACAAATATAGAGTTTGAAATGAAGAAAATAGAAAATGCCATTCAGACCAAAGTAAAAATTTTAATGGGCCAGGAAATCTAATTCTATAACTAGTTAAATACAGCACTCATAAGCTAAAGAGAATATTGAAGAAATGATTTGAAAGATGTTTAAATGGAGAACTTAGCCCCATTGAATGGTGCAACTCAGATATTTCTCCAATATTTTAAAAGGGTTTCAGAAAAGATCCAAAGAATTGCTGAGGAATATCAGTTATACCCATGATTGGTAGAATATACTTTGTGAAAGGATATTAAAAGACCTGGTTGAAAAAAAATCAAAGGAAAACAGCCTGAGGAGTTGTCTGGGTTTAGAAGAGGAAGATATACTATACACAATGAATTTGCAGTCAAAATAACAGTGAAGAAGACACTCATTTAGCATAAAAAATGATAGACTTGAAAAAGATTATGATAGCATACCAATAAATTAATTATGGAAGGAACTAGAAAATTTTAGAATTAATCCAACCATAGATGTCATGTACATACCTGCTTTAAATATCATTGGGTAAATATTAGGATCATTGGTATTATACAGCACATCATACACCTTATTTATTTTAATAAAATATTGTATCTACCCTTATAAACTTCTTTGAGGTCATAGACCAGCCCGAACTCAAAGAGTTAAATTGCACTGCTATACTCAACATAGAACTAGTTCTGACAGTACAGCAAACAGCCTGTACTAGTTATTGAATAGGAGTCATCAAGGCTTTTAAAATCTTGTTTCTCATACGCCAACTACAACTTCACAGAACAAATTAAACGAAATACATCATGACACAATTGACTCTAGCTCAAATCTCCCTCCCCCACTGTATTCATATTTCTTCATCCCCACCACTTACAGTCCTAAATAATATCCTTATCCTGTACTCCTTATCAACATTGTAGATACATTGTTGATTATAGAAATAGGCAAGAATATACTAATATAGCTCACAAGATTGTTTGTTCAATGGCAATAGCCAAAACTTTACACCCTCAATTTTCAAGAAAACTTAATGTGATGGCATTTTTTGAGTAGTTTTTCCTTATCATGCAAAAATTTAGGATTCAGAGGAAAAATCCCATTCAGTTTTTTGGTCACAGACCTGTTATCAAGCTCATTTTCAGGAGTATTTAATGAAAAATAAAGTAAATGTGTAAGCAAATCATTAGAGATTTTTTATGTGGAATACTCTCAAAGAAAATATAAACTTTTTTCTGGTATCACTTTTGGAATTAATTTGGCATGATTGCCTGTTAAAGTATTCATAGCTGAGCTTTCTGCTTTTTTTTAAATATTCAAGCAATTTTGAAAAATGATTGGTAGCTTTAAGGTAGATTTAGATTAATAAAACATTTTGTAGTTCTGGAGTTTGGCCATTGCTCTTCAGAGGTTGAGACAGGAGTCTGCCTGTGCTTTTAAATTAATCCCTGATTGGGTTCAGTTTATTCTCTCAAAGATCTCAAGGAATACTTGAGCTCAAATAGTATCATATATATATATATATATGTGTGGAGTAGCCATGTACTGTATTAATTGGCACTACTGAGATATGGAGAGGTAATGGCATTCTTGTTTTCACTTTTCAGGGTTATAAAGTTGGAACTAGATCAATCAAAGCATGATTATTACCCAGAAATTGATGCAGTACTTCTTGTTGGAACTCTGGAGCCTGTGAATGATAGCAGAGAACCAGATGGCCTAGGAACACCTCTTTTGAATCAAATTTTGAGCCTCAATATGAATAAGATTCCTCAGGTTTCAGTTTATGGTTAATTTGATAAATAATTATAGTCTTTCTAAATTTTTTTGGATCAATTTACATATTTTTATATTCTTCTCTTTCTCTCACCAAACTTTTCTCTAAACAGTATGGAAGAGATGTGGCATGGTAGTTCAGTGGTTAGAATACCTGCCCAGAAAGTGGGAGACCTGGGTTTGAGTCCCAGTCATGTCACTATTTTTCACACTTGTTATTCCTTTTCTTGTTTCCTTATCTGGTATATCCAATGTTTTAACCAAAGGAATAAATACACATTTCAATTTATAATAATATCAAATAAATTTTCTTTGTGAATAACTTTAAAATTGTCAGATTAAGTTTAATCATATATAAGTTAACTGAGCTATTAAAAGTAAAGTAACAGGTAGTTATTCTCTCCAATCATTTATCATTGATTTCTTTCATTTTAGGTTGATGTCACATCCACTTTGTCAACCTTTCTCCAGGAAGAATATCCAAAGCTTTTAAAGGATGCTGAAGAATCATTAAAACATTCTTTGGCCATATTGCCTAGTGGACCATTTGAAAATCTTCCGGTAAGGTTCTTTCTTAATTTTGTATATTCACGATGTACATGTATTATCTTCAAATCAGAAAGGATGCCTTCTTGGAAACTTTTGGTATTTGTTTTATTCCTATTAGATAGTTCACCCCTGAACATATTTTAAATTTCCATTTCAAAGCTTATCACCAAATTATGGAAATCCAATCTGTGGCAGCTTCCACTTCAGAAGTTGATAGAATTGATCATAAGAACAGTAATTGCCTTAAATCTTAAGGTAATACATTTCCTGCTCATTTTCCCAAAGTTTTTTAATTCCCTTCCTTTCCTAAATCAAGGTCTTCTTCCTTGCATCATTTTATTTAACTATCCATAAGCACTAAATATTACAATATTGATAGACTTGTTTATTTCTTTAATAATGTTAAGTTCTGAGGTAAAGTATCATTGTATTGTTTCCCATAATGAATCAATACAATAATAATATCAATGAATGAATTTTGGGAGTATATCACCAGAAAAGAAGAAAGGAAATTAAAGCTTTTTAATGGAAGACTGTTTTATAAATATCAGAGGTGGTGTTCTGTTATGTAGCTTAAATTATTATAATAATTTTAAATGGTTTAATTCACAATTAACTATATAAAAAGCAGTTACTTAATTAGAGACTTTGAGCTCAAATTGCTTGTCATAGTAGAAAATAAGGAGATATTGCTCTGATTTTCTTCAACAAATTACTCATTAGAAAATCTGATTCTCACATTTTTTATTGATAAATTTTCTCTCCATGTTTTTTACAATCACAGCACGAAACGATGCTGAAGATATTTGGATACCTTGATGTAAAATCGTTGTGCAGATGTGCTCAAGTAAACAGATATTTCCATGATGCTTCTGAAGATCCATTTTTATACACCGAAATCAATCTAAAAGTGAGTATCTATTTTCTGTTGGAACCAAAATTGCATTATTATTATTATATTGCATTAATTTATTGAGATTGGAAGTATTTATTTTTTATTTAATTAAGATTAGGATTTTATATATGAGAAGATTTTCATATTAGGAAAAATATAGATCGGGATATTATTGCTTATTTATTAATCATCAGGTTATTGTTTAGGTATTGTATTTTGTCAGCTATTATACTGTATTAATTTGCTGCCAATCCACTTTAAAGCTTCCCATTGAAAAAATAAAGGATAGAGCAGATAGATGTGAACAAATTTGGACAATCAGCAGCAGACTTCCCATGCTTCAAGGATTCTCTCAAGATTAATCTTCTGTGGAATTGAGTGGAAGAGTTGCTGAACTATTTGGCTTTGAAAGAAGTAGAGGTACAAAAGGAGTTACTTTTGCCTTAAGATATACAACAGAAGAAAATGCTGAAAGACCAGCTAACCTTCATTGCCTTTTTAGATCTAAAGAAAGCACTTAATTTAAACATAATGCTGCAGATCTTAAGAGAGATTAGGGTTAACTGCCATGGAATAAGACTGATGATTCAGTCAATTAATGAAGAAGCTCAAGTAAAGAAGGAGTAAGGCAGGGAAGCTGCTTATCATCTGTTATCTTCTATATGTTTATTGATAAAACAGTAAATTATGGAAAAAACAGAAGAAGGAGTGCAAATAGTATATGGTAAAAGAATTGATATGTTATATGTTTGCCACCAATATAATAATGCTTGCTGAAAAGAAAGAAGACTGTCAGAGGACATAACTCTGGTTCCAGGTGAAAGAGTGCGAGGAAGTACAATCTCAGAGTAAATGAAAATAAAAAAATGATAACCTTTAGCTGAGACAGAAGAAAAATTTTAGATAAAACTTGGAATAGAGACATTTGAAAAAGTAAAAGAATTTTACTATTTAGGTAGAAAGATCGCCTACAATAATAGTAGTAAGAAGGAAATAGTAAATAGAATTCCTTGAGAAGAGAAAACGTTCTATAAGAATAAATAATTGCTGACTGCAAATGATACAGGCATGAAAGTAAAAACACTGTTTATAAAAACTTACATTTGGAATGACCTTTTGTATGGCTTTGACATATAGACTGTAATGAAGCAGAGGAGAAGATTTGAAGATGTGGTGCTACAGAAGAATGATGTAAATAAAATGGACAGACAAGATAACTGATGAAGAAGTCCTTCAAAGAGCAAATGAAGAGAGGAAGTATCTGGAATGTTTTCATTATAAAAAGAGATAAGTGAAGAAAGAATTCTCAGTAAAGGCTAACAGAAGAATTTTTCAAGTAACTATATTTTTTCTTTTGATTTTGTAGATACACTAAAGTCCATCGAATCCAGACTCCAATTATCTGAAAGTTCAGTTCATGAGAGAATTTTTGGAAAATTTTAAAATTTAGTTTTCGGCTAAATCGAAGTATAAGCATAGAAAAAACCACTCTTAAACTAACTTGTTACAAATATACTGTGGTCAGATAATGTACTCTCTACTGTATCAAAAAGAAAATTGTAGGCTACATTACAAAACTAAAAATTAGTGTTATACAATAATGTACAAAGTACAGAAATGGTTACAATATTGTATCAAAACATGAAATAAAATGATTTGAATGGATTTTTACATCAGTGTCCCATCCCAATCAGTTCGGATTAACGGAGTCAAATGTACATACAAAATTATGACAATATTTTTGAAAGCTTTGAATGATAGGAAGAATGATGGTTTTGATATTTAATCAGTTATCCATTCAATGGCACCAACCACTGCTGGAGGTCCTCACAGAGCTTTTAAAAGGAAGGAAGAGGTAATCCACCAAAGGAATAATGCAAGAATCAGGGAAATAAAAATATTTAACATGTATAAAGGTCTACCTTGAATTGAATGAATTTGACTCAACAGTTGAGTGGTTAAAACATCAGCATGGGAAATGGAGAACCTAGGTTCAAGTCCCAATCACAATAATATTTTTCACTTCTGTTTATCCTTTATTTTGAGGTGAATACCTGTAAGAGCTGTCTTTATTTTTACCTGATTTAATTCGCCTGGTCGGTTATAGAGGTCGAGTATTTATTCTTTCAAAGAAAAGGACATAGAGATAAAGGATTATTTTGGAAAAGAAAATTACATGGATGCATTTGATTTTTAGAGATAAAGGATTATTTTGGAAAAGAAAATTACATGNATGATGGCTCTGTGCTGAAACCGGTCGTTCAACTGTATTCCTGTGGAAATTACAAAGTTTTCTGTCTTTATTTCATGCGATATTAGGTAATTCTGTTAATTATAAGGCGATATTTAATTCGCAAAGAAGAGAAAAATATCTTCTGGGTTCACAATGCTCACTCCTCGAACGGGGAGCAGCAGAAGTGTGTAACACGATAAAAATATTAGATTTCTCTTTTAAGAAATATTATATTTCACCAAGGTATATAGACCAAGATGGGAATAATGGTATGGGATTTATCTAATATAAGAAGCATGGCAAGTAAAATAAATGTTATGAAACGCACTGATTCTGTTCATTGCATCAGATGAAAAAAGGAATGAATATTACTTAGTATTTTAGCTGATATCTCCATGAGATGACAAGAAAAGTACCTTCTCCATTTCATTAAAAAATCCTTACGAGTATTTCCTTGAATATCGCAATTGTCGTAGATACATAACTCTTTTGTCTCATGTTAATTATGTATCTAACCCCTTCTCATTATAATGCGTTTCTCTCACTATAAACTGAAATTCGGTAGACTAGATTCCGTATGATACGAAATCCACTCCTGACCGTTAGCAGTTGTGATGAAGGAAATGGTACGAAGGAGGGATTTCCGCCAATCTCAGGATCAAGTTCAACTTGCTTTATAGATCACGAATCCATCATGAAATCGCTGGCTTCTTCTCTATTTCAATTACTTGAGCATCTTTTTCCACTCGTAATGTCTCATTCCCCAAACCTTAGCAGACCTCTTTGGAGTAATAATGCGTCCCTCATCTTTCGTTTAACGAAGAGACTATATGTGACTGCTCATATCGGCAAATTCTTTTATTTCATTAGTCTTTCCACCGAATCAGAATACTTCCCCTATTTTTACGGCAAAATCTTATTAGAAATTCTCTTTTTACTGTATCTTTAAGCTGGACGCCTTGCAGAAGATAGAGATATTCCTAACCCATGATATAATGAACGATTTAACCAAACACGCTCCCTCCGCTCTCCTTCACTTGCCACTAATACTGAATGCACGCTTATCGGTTCTCCTATTTCTGTTTGTAGTGTGCATGAGGATGGCCGTCATGGTCCAAACCGGTTGTGTTAAGTAAAGAATTGTGAAAAATGTGAAGCGCTGATCTCTGATTTATTTAGTCTGACTCAATATTATTCTTTAAATTAGCGGCTATTAGGACTAGCAATTTAAAGTTCAAAGGTCTTATTTTCTTAAAGAAGTTCCCTCCGTTTTAGTGTTTCTCTTTTTTCCATACCCCATAGAATGTACTCGGCAGGTAGGGTCATTTTCCTCCGTTCATTATTCGCCCTTTTGCTCCTCCAGATCCCACTCTTAGCTTTGCTATGTATATTACTCCTATTTTTCTCCAAGTTTCCCTCTCTATTTATCTCAGTCATAAGATATCCAAAGACTTTTCCTCCTTTCCGTTTGATTTCACTCCAAACTTTTTATTTAGTGGCCAATTCCATTCTTAACTCTCTCGTAAAATTTTCTCTCTCTTGAAAGTATTTAGTCCAAATTCTAAGTAAATTCGTTAGGAGATTTTTATTACCTATTCTCTAGTCAATCTTCGAAAGTACCCCCCGTCCTTCATTCGGAAGGTATTCTAAGTGGGATGGATTTGATCAAACTTTGATATAATATATTCATAGTATTGTTAGATCCTCAATGATCCTCGTTTATCATAAGCAATAACTTCCTTATGATACGCGTATTGATATCAAACAGCTCATTATTATGAGGTTGTTAAAGATAAAAGATAAATTAAAATTATTTGTCATCACATAGGTACAGATAAGCGATGGTTCATATGCTTGAATTTAGATGAGGAAATGAAAGGTGAACCAGAATTGAAAGAGAAAAAGACTGCCGTAGACGAAGAATTGAACCCGAGTCACCCACTTTCCGGGCGGGTGCTCTGTCCTCTAAGCTAGTCTCTAAGGAAGACAGAACAATCTCTTCTTCAATAAGTTAATTATGTTAATTATTATTAATTATATAGAAATGTGATGTTTTCTTTGATTTTCATTCTGGTCTCATTTTAGGTTCATTGAAAATTGTGGAGGAAATTTAACAAATTTGAGATTGAACTCTTGCAAGTTTGTGAGAAATGCATGCATAAAGAAAATTTCTGAAACCTGCAAGAAGCTTAAAGGTGAGTGCAGATTCAAGAGTGAATATTATTATTTTTTACATATGAAATCAATTTTCTATGTACTACATTAAGCATTGTTCAGCAAATTGAAACCTCACAGTCCATGTCATGTCTTACGTATCTTTAATTTTCAGATAAGTGCTGTAAAGCTCTCACTGGAAAATAATTTGAATACTTGGTATTTTACTATAAAGTCCATTACATTTAGGTGTGTGGTAACATTTTTTTCAAAAAAAGGTTACAGCTCACTTTTTTTTTTAATGTTCCTTGACTTTCTCTTATCTGAAAAATATTTTATAAGGTTAGGAGTCTTCTCTGTGATGTTTTATATTTATTCTCATTTACATATGATGTAGTGTGCGATTTCATAACAGCATGTGTTAGCTCAGGTTAAAACAAAAAATACTTTGAGCTACTTTAAGAAAATTTCGTTCATAAATTTGCATCTTAATGTATTAATTCTTAGAATGTGGTTGTGTACCTCATAAGCCTTCTCTTAATTTTTTTTATGGATTCACATAATTATTGTTTCTTATATTATGATGTCAAGATCAAGAGTCAATGATTGCCACTTTAACAGTTCACTGCAGATCCCTCCATTTTCTGTGGATCGCTCCAATGGTGGAGTGATGTTAAGCATTTTTGGAGGAAAAATTGAAAATTAAAGGAAATTTACATAAACTTATGTAAACCTCATTGAATGTCACAGTCAAGCAGAATTTTTTATAATAAGAATCCATCTTTTCTTAAGAAAAATATTAATGAATGAAGTGTAACCTGATGGTATTTCATTCTAAAATATTTATGTCTCCTGGGGACAGGAGAATTAAAGTTTTGAAGTTAAAGTTTTAAGTATATTACAGACAAATACTGCTTGTGAAGCCCTTCCTTCTTTTCCCCCATTGCTGGAGCAATTTTTTTGTAGTTCCTGTGCTTTTAGTGGAGATATGAAAATTTCAAAGAATGATACTCTCCCATCAGCTTTAATTACTTACTGAATAATTATGTCAGTTACATGCTAACTTTTACAGAAGTATAACGTGGTATCATTCAAGTCCATTCACTGAAGATGCCCCCACTTCGTAGTTTAGTTTTCCATCTCCAGAAGTGGGTTCTGCCATTTTTATAATTAATTATTCTCTGTCATTAGTTCGCAGCCTTGTCAGCTCTTTGATATTTGCAAAATTTTATGGATTATTGTCAGAAACCATGTATGTTGCTTCTGATTGTTGAAATTATTTTGTTTTTGAGGAGATTCAAGCACTGAAATGTCTGATTGATTTGTTGAGAGCTCAATGACCTGTCCCCATGTCTGCAAAGTGTAGCAGATGTCATTTTTGTCATTCTCTTCAATGTCCAAAATTTGGAGTAGTAGACCAAGTTTCGATCTCTACAGTTGCACTGAAACATTTAAATACTTTATTCCCCCATTAATTGCAATCATTAAATGTGCAAAGCTGATGAAGTCAACAGTATTTATTATTCTTTGTACAACTTTGTTTACTTTCATGCAAATTGAAAAGAAATATGTAACTCAATATACACCAAAGAGTTTAATTTCAACAAACAGCTTAAAATTTCCATTTAGTGAATCCTTTGCTGATCGAGTTCCACAATAATATTTGGTCATAGATTGTGTGCCTTTATGAACTTGAGGAATATATTTTCTCTTAGCAATTATATGTATTTACTTGCTCCTATTGAATGCCTGTATTTACAGTTAAATAATGTTTCGACTATGTTTCTACTGGTATACTATTTCTTTTTATCCTTTGATTCAGAGCTTAGTCTCAGAAACTGTGCAGGAATCGAGGATGCTGGATTTTCCTACTTGGCATCCCTTTCTTCTCTACAACATCTCGATTTCTACCGCAGTCCAATAAAGTTGGTGCCCCTCTTAGATATCCTCAAGGCATCTCCACATCTGAAGCATTTAAACTTGGGTATTTTATAACTAATAAAAATATTCGTTTTCAATAAAATTGGTGTTTATGATGTTAAAATTTTGATAGAAATCTGACTCATGCATAACCTTTTCATTCCTTGAAAGAGTTCTCTAATTATGCTCAGAATTTGTATACATTAATTTTTAACGAGATAAAGATCAAAATTAATGCGTCACAGCACTGATATCTGGATAATTCGTTTGTCAGTCTCTCATGACTATTTGATGAAATTTCTCTCTCAGATACATAATTTTAACAACGTACTCAAATTACCCTTTCAGTCGACGAGATTCATATTCAGTCTTCTGCTCGGAACCGTACCATTGCTACATTTATGAGTTTATTTTTATAACAGGGTCTTGTGAACAAATATCAAGTCTAGATGAAGTTACTACAGCCTTATCCATATACAACAAGGAACTGATATCTATTGATTTCTGGAAAGGGTACTCCTTGACAACCCTTGGCGTCCTGTCACTTTCGCAGTGTACTAAGCTACAGGAAGTCGATTTTGGTTGGTGGTAGGTACACTAGCAGCATTATCTAAGAATATTTTTCGGCTTGTGCTAAGTGATAATTGTTACCTGTTTTAAAGTTTTGGAATCAGTGTTCCCGGCGAGAGTCTCCGTCAATTAGCATCTAACTGCCGTTCCTTGAAGAAAGTATTTCTGGCGGCAGTAAGAGGAGTTTCTGATGGGGATATTAACTCTTTTATACAAAACTGCCCAGATTTACAGCAGCTTGACCTACTTGGAGCATGGGAACTCACGCCAGATATGTGCTTCCAGTAAGCTTCTCCTCTGGCGGAAAACTTTTTTCAAACTTTGACTGCAAGAATATATCTTAATGCCATATTTGCTTATCCCTAGGTTGTTGATGCACTGTAAGAACCTGCGCCTCTTAGACGTAAGCTTCTGTGATAAGATTGAAAACTCACATATATCCTACTGGAAGAAAATTTTTCCGCAAGTCAGCATAAAGAAAAGCTTTCATCTCAGGAAAAATGACCAGGGCCAAGCACTTTAAATGTTTCAAGAAACTCTTGTATATGAATGATTTATTACTTACTGTACTTATTATGTTACACTTAACAGACTGTATTTCATTTTAATAAACTTGTTGTCTGAATATTGCTTTTGTTCTTACTCAGGATTGGTCCTTCCGGCTCGATTGTGCTGAACAATTTTGAACATAGGCGGGAAAAATGCTCTGATTTGTTTTCAAGGAATAGATTGTTACTACACCTTTCTTCATTCAATGCAAAATTAGCACGTAATTATTGTTACAAGGAAAAATCGTTCAATTTAAAAAAACTCAAACTTAGTTTTGTTTACATTTAAATCGTAAACGATGCAACTGATAGTTAGGAATTCGGCGTATGGTGGCAGTTGTGCAGCGTGTACGGAATCGTGGCGGACTGGGGTTACTCCACCGGAGTTTGTGCTTATTTTTGTGTTGTAATTGAAATATTTACGAAGAAGAAGAACTGCAAACATCTTATCTATATACTGAAGGTTTTCTTGTTTTTAATAGCGACCCTATAAACTTCGTTTTGGCCGCAATGTGTGGTGTTAACGTGTGAGGTCACATCACAACAGTGTCATGGAAGCCATAACATTCGTTTCAAAATTGGTGACAGTTAGGTAGAACGGCGGGTATGGTAGTCATGTAATGAGTGAAAATTTGTTATATTCGTCTTCAGAATGTATTCTGTAGTGAGTTTTGGTTGGGTAGTTCGATATTAAGAACAAATGAAGGCATGGTATCACCCTCTAAGAAAGGAAAGCTGAAGTCCAAAGAGCGAGATAGTGTAGCAGGGCAAAGCAGAACCAGCACAACAGGTGAGAAATTCATTTTATATCGTTTTTATACAGTGTTAATAGTATTTCATAATTCCTCTATATCGCGTGGCATGATTGAAGTCACTTCCAGTGCGTTTGCACCATCCTACAGTTTGTGCTCTGACCAAGAAAGCGGCTATTCCTTCGTAATTATTTGCATATTATTACCTTTTAGGTCTATGCCAACTTTCCAGGGGATCTAAACCATTAATTGGCAAGAAATTCTATTTGGATGTGAAGAACCACGTAATATCCTCGAGGTTGGAAGCAAATTTAAAATCTCTAGGAGCGGTTAGTTGATTTTCGAATATCATTATAGTTTAACGAAGATGTATCATCATTTTTCAATGTTTATTTCAACTAATAGGTTAATTGTATTTCATATTCAGTCGTATCACTGAATGCCCGGAAACTTTGCTTACATGTTTGTAGGTCAGCCGAGTTTTCTCATTTAAGTTATTGTGTTTGCCATTGCTATCGAAATTCTATTTTATTTTCGCATTCAATTTGTTTTCGATACTATTAAGTTCATAAGTTGGTCGGCTATTCGTTTGTAGCTGTTAGCGTAACGTCGCCATTTGTTAAGCGACGTCCGACAACACTGCCCTCTTTTGTTTTGCCAGATAACCTCTTAATAGAACGAGCCATTTTGTGACAGAATTAAATTTATTGTCTTTGTTGCTCTGTATACAAACAGTACGTCATTGTGGAGTTAGAATTTGAACCGATATATAGTGTTTAATGTCAGACAACTCATAATGGAACTATTTGTGATGATCTACAAGTGGCATTTAGTGAAGTATAATCGGTAAATATAAATAATAAAATATAGTCAAAGTATTATAATTCAAATTAGAGTAGCTGCTTGTTTCCATTCTTATTGACTGTCATTGTTTTAGATTTTGAATCTATTTAAAAATAACTATTTGTTTGTAGTTAATTGTGTTTAGTAGCGATTTTCTCTACGTTATATCGTTGCGCGGTAAAAAATTAACTGCCTATTCATCTTCTAGGACATTGAAGTGTTTCTTGTGAAAGAAGTAAATTATGTCGTGAGTGATCGCCCTGAGTGGACTAAAGAAGGGAAAGTAGTTGTTGGGAGTGGGACTGGTGGAAGTGGAATTAATGGACCTCAAAGCGGATGCGGTAGTCTTACGCCCAGATTCTCTTCGCTGTCCACCCCTGCAGGAGGAACAGGATCTGAATCACCAGGCACGGTAGATTCCCCTAAAGAAGCTCCGGGGAAGCGACGTGTGGTAATGATGCCTCAATAGTTTGATAAGATATGTTATTGTTGACGCAATCATACTGGATCAGAAGTTTCGAATTAAACGCCAGCGGTCGTTTTTCAAATTATTACGAAAAGACAAATTATGTTAAGAGTGCCGATAACGTAGTTTGGTTTGTGAATTATTGTAAAGTGATTTCTGAGATCACAGCTGTGCATAAGCTATTATGAGGTGGATTTTATAGTTCAATTCATATAATTTCAGTATCATATGTCACTAGTCAGTAACATAATTATCCGCTATCAACCTGTTAGTAAGAAATAATTTTACAAATTTATGAGAGAAAGTCATTTAAGGAAGAAAATTACATTACCACCGAGTAAGCTGGACCTAAGTAAATGTTCATGTGAATGAGAATTACATTAAGTTTTGTCAACTAACATCTGTTGTTATAGATCAATTAAGTAAGTGGACTAATATTTGTTGCAAGTCCCATGTATCTTGAATAACCATTGTTATAGACCTATCATATATTTACACCAAGTGAACTGCTATTGGTTGCGAGTCTCATGTATCTTGCTTTGCATCATATTGTTACCATTGATGTTTTGCATACATTTTCATCAACTTAATCTTATTCAACTGATTTTTTTTTAGAAAACAAGAGCAGAGGCAATGCTTGTTAGTGCTAGACAGCAGAAACAGCAAACAACAATTGATCCATTAGAAAACGCTAGATCCTGGAGGATTCCAATTTGGCCTGTTGAAAACGTATGGTTTATTTTCTTATTTTGAAATTGTCTCATCAGTTTTATGGAAAGAATATATGCTAATTCTCTTTCTGTAGGTGTTAAAGTGGATTAAGAAAATTCAAGGGAGTTTATTACTGAAACGCCCAGAAAGTCGCAATAAGCCTGCTAAGCCTGTGAATAAATTTAAGGAATTGAGGACACCTTATGTTAAGTTGGAAACACTCAATTTGTAAGTTGTTCAAAATTCATGGTGATTTTGAATTAAATTGAATTTTGAATAAAAATGTTGTGTCATTAACTGATCATTGTCCCTGAGTAGAGAAAGTCGTCCTGCTTATAAAGAGCTCTCTGCGTGGCCTGAGCTGAACCTTGACTGTCCTGCTGGGGGTTGCCCTTTCAGTGTGTCCAAGGGAACTGTTGTTGGACCTCATCCAAAGCCTGAAGATAAGGAAGTTAAAAAAAATGAGTCCTCCAGCAGCTCTGGGACACATGACAAGAAATCACCGAAGAGGTAGGCCCTGTCTATCACCTTTTTTTTGTAGCTGTTGAAATTTTAGATTATGGAAGTAGATGTACAGTAATAGATGGAGATGCATGTGTGAAATGCATGCTCATTGTTGTATAATTTGTTTTGTCAATTGTTCTCTATTTAATGCTAGGGAGGTACGTGAACTGTGTATCTTTTAGGATGACCCGCAAAGCAAGGCCTGTGCGGCCTTTGAAGGACGGTTTGAGGGCTGGAGCAGCTGCTGCTGCTGCTGGAGGTTATTGTGAAATCTGCCGAGGGGACTACTCTGACTTGGGGAAACATCTTAAGACTGAATCTCATGCAAAATTTGCTGAGAATGAAAAGAATTTTCTATCTCTGGATAAGCTTATTAACAAAGGCCCAAATGTTGATGGTTTTCTCAAGATGAATGGTACCAGAAGTTGCAGGTTAGCTATGTTTTATTTTGGATCTGTGATGGCAATTTCAATTCATGATAAGTCATCCAAAACAAAGCCTATATATATATTTCTTGATTAATTTTTATGTTTAGCATGTCTATGTCTAGCATGTGTTGTATGTGTCAATTGCCACATGTTTGCTTTTATTGTATGATTATTGCTATTTGTAGAATTTTACTTTGCATCTCAGTGAATTGAATTTCATCATTATGATGGTGTGATAAGATGTTTTAAGTGGTCTACTGTATTGTTTTCAAGTGTATCATTCATTGATGACTGAACATTCTAGAAAGCTTATAGGGAAGAGTTAACAAATTTATAACCATTTGGGGGCAGATGGACTTATGTTTAAGTATATTCTTGTTTGTATATTTTAAATTCTCAGCAATGGTTTGGTCAGGTGAATGATATATTAATGAGAAAATTCTTTGGGCCTTTGAGTTGTCAATTCTTGAAAGTTACCCACATTAAAGAAACAAAAAAGCGAGAACTATAATGATATGATTTTTTGCTAAATGCAGCTGCTTTTTGTTTACCAAGAGTTATTAAAAGTTATCAATCTATCTGAGATCAATTGTTGATGATTATTCCTGAATTTGAGGTGTCTTGACAGTCTTCAAACAATCTCATGTTTTTTTTGTGAAAATGCAGTTGAGAAGTAACATAATATATTTGTCACACTCAGTACGTCCCTTCAAAGACTCAGAAGAAAAACTGAACTGGTCCCTAGTAATAGTGTCATACCTTGTATATTATAATTAAAATAAGGGCATCAATCATATCTTCTTTTTTTCACAGCGAAATTTTTGGAACAAGGCGGACCACTCGTAGTGGAGTGAATATCCATCGAACTTGGTCCCTTGATAATGAGCTAACAATCTGGAAGCCGGATGGTAAGGAAGATGTGCAGGATCCTAAAGAAAACAAAGATGATTGTGAAGCAGATGAAGCTCCTAGGAGGTTGCTTGTGCCTAATGGTCACCACAACAACATTCAAAAGAACTTGGATAATCATTTTCTCCAGTCTCCCAAAAGGTCTCGTCTAAGGCTGTCTATGGATGAGCGAGTGACGAAGTATGGAAAGAAGGACCAAAGTGTTGAGGTGAGACAGTTATTGTTGTATTTTGTAGTATTACAAGGTGACTGTCCTACTTGATGACATTTAAGACACTCATTATAGAGAAAAAATTGTATTATTTTGATTGTACTTGTTAGCTTAAAATTTTGAGAGAGCCTCATGCAACGGTTTAATTTTATTTAAAATGAGGCTCAAGAATAGTATTATTGGTAGAAAATATTCTTACTCCTTTTGTTTTCATTGATTTAATGTGGTTTATAGATTCTCATCCATTAATTATTGATTTAATGTGGTTTATAGATTCTCATCCATTAATTATTGATTCCTGTTCTTAATCCTCAATGATATAATGAAATGTCCATTCCCAAGAGGGAATGGACATGAAAAAGTCTGACAGGGTCTTGAACTGGGACTTGAACCCAGATCTCCAATTGCGAGTTGGTTGCTCTTTCCTTTAAAGGGTTTAGATTTGATTTAACGTTTATGCAATGGCATTTATCACAGATGGGTCACATTCATCTCTCCTCACAGTAGTCATGGCCTTCAGGTGGGTCATGACTAGCTGTGAGAATGACCAAACAGGCACCACTGGTGATACATGATACATAAGTTTGCAGTACAGTTTTTGTGTGTATATGCCCCTCAATGGGAATCTAAATTGTAGCATAAATTTTCTGTTTAAGGGGATCATATAAAATTTTTGATCCAGTGTGTAGGAAGGTGGAGTTAGATTGAGACTATATTGTTAACAAAAGATTGAGTATTTGAGACCTTTATTGTGATTAGGTTCATATTTTGGTCGATTAAAACCTAGTACCGTATTTTCTGGTAGATAACCCGCGTGTTATCTATACAAAAAATATATAAAAATAATAGTGATATACAACGGAAAATCTCGTTTCATTGAATATTGAACTCTGAAACAAATGACTAAACAACACATCATATATTGCGGAAGTCACAGAGTATATACTCACATACTAAGGCAATTTTATTTCAACCAACATATTGTAAATGTTAACGTAATCAAATAATTCCATTCAAAATACAAAAGTAATTATCATAATTATTACAGTAGTGAAAAAACATTCTTGTCAACATAATAACAATTTTGAAATGTGCGTTATCAACGCATTTATCACAGAAGAAATTTTTGAAATGCGTGTTATCTATACGTTAACACCATGAAGAGATTTTAAAAATATGGTAATATAAATAGTAGAATGTAAAAATTGTAGAAGCTTATACTTCATAAAATAAATCTGGTAATATTATTAAATAATTGATTGGTGTGAATATGTAGGATTTTTACTGTGTTAAATACTTAGTAGGCAGTGTTCCAATGGTATACTGAATTTCTGTATACGATTGAAGTAGTCATACATACAATACATGAAAATAACCTGGTAGAGATAACATTAGGATTTCACATGAATATCATTCTTATAAAACACTAAATCCATCAAGCAATCAGTTTATATTTACATTAAATAATGGCAATTTGCATTACTTTTAAAATTATTATTCAATAGGGAAAAACATATGTACTACCAATGTCTTGAGTCCAGGCATCCTTACATAGAGGGCACTAATTCATCATAAGGCATTCTACAGATACCAATAAATGTTTTCTAAGGGTATGTAAATAAGACAATACATCCTACACACATGCTAACATTATTCCAAATTCATCCTTGACCCCTTAAAACTGTGACCTGGTATAATTCTCTCTCTTTGGGGTTCCCTTTTTCTAGTAGTGTAGTAGCATTGCTAAAAGTGCTTTGACAACTGTGATCATTTTGTGTGTGGGCTCCCACCTGGAATTGAATCTGGGACCGCTTTCTCCAAAGTCAAATGCGTTGCCCACTTGGCTATCTGGGAGTCCTCCTTTTTCTTACTTATTTTTCTGTATTTTAAAACCTTTGGTGTGCACGATTAATCTACATCTACATAAATACCCTGCAAGCCGCCTTACGGCGTGTGGCAGGGGGTGGAAACACCCGAGCGTTCTATTTTTTTAGCCTATTATTATCATGTATAGTTCGCGGAAAGAATGAATTCTTAAAACGACTCGTCGTAGCATCTATTTCTCTTATTTTGTCGGATCATCCAAGGTAGCAGGGGGGTCTCATAATATCTACTATATCTTCCGCAAATGTATTTTCACTAAATTTATCAAGCAATCACTATCTAGCTTCTAGTCTCCTATCTTTTAAGGATTCCCAACCTGCATCTGACAGCATTTTGGTAACGCTTGCTTTTTTATCGTAGCACTTCTTAACAAAACGTATCGCTTTCCGTTGCACTTTCTCGAGTTCACGGATGCATGTTTCATCTGCTGGATCCCATATACTTGATGCATATTCAAGATGAGGCCTAACCAACGCAAAATAACATCGTTCTCTAACTTTTTCGTCACATTTACCGACAATATGCCTAATGAAACCAAGTTTTCTAGTTGCTTCAGCACAAATGTTACGGATATGCATGCTCCAGTTCTGTTATTCGTAAGAGTGATTCCGAGATATTTTACTGAGTCAACTACTTCAATTACTGTTCTGCTAATACTGTACGATTTATTCTGCCGCAACTGTTTTCTTTCGAAAAAATTTACTGCGGAGCATTTGCTTGTGTTTAAGTCGAGTTGCCATTTTTCGCACCATTCCATTCCTTTTCAAAGGAAAAGGATCTAATCATCATTTTAACTTGCTCATTCAGCCTTAATTTTGCTCAGTCAGCTCATTAATTTTCTTAACCTCATACCTAATACATGAAATGCATTGTTTTAAAAATTGGTCGATCTATGTATGATTAGGAACAGTATTTTTTCCAACTCTGCAATCATGGTGGATGCACACCCAAGTTCCTTTCTCAAGTACAGAAATACCTGTTGAAACTTCTCTTGCCTAAGATTTCACCTGGTTCCTGGTCCCTGTCTCACAATTTCCATCTCCAAATACACTGCAATCTTCTTTGGGCCAAAAACTGTTAAAATTATCTGTTTTGCCATCCTCATGCCTTTCTTCACCTTATCCCTTGACCTCTTGTTTGGAATGAATGATTTTGTTAGAAGTAAACGAGGATCAGCTGTAAAAAATTAGTTATTCTATAACTTGTTAATCTTTTTGATTAATTGTTTATCTAGCAGAAATTGCTTGATTGTAGTGCGGAAATTGTCCAAAAGGAATGAAAAAGAAAGGAATCATTCTTCAATAACATGGTGAAATGACAACCTGCCATATTTACTCAAATATAACCACCCCCTTTGTTTTGGACTGACAATTATAGGGAAAAAAAAAAGTGTGCGAATATAAGGGTGCGTGAAAAGTGAATTACACGAATATAACTGCCCCCTCTGTTTTTAGGACGATAATTTCGGGAAAAAGGGGCGGTTATATTCAAGTAAATATGGTATATTACACAACTATAGTTCGTGGGCTATGTAGATATCCAAGTTTCAGATATAGTAAATAGAGCAAACGGTCCTTTTTTTTTGATGTGGAAAACTCTAATTAAGAAGTGAAAAAGACTTAATTTTTGTTTCTCAACTAAAATAACAATAGAAATAAAATTTTGTCATATCCTGGTAAATGTGCTATCCTGCTTATAATGCGGTTTTCACTGTCACCTGAAAAGCATCTCAACCAGGTTTCTCTTTATCTTGCGAATGTTGAAATTCATGAGCATGTTTTTGATGTTTACTTTGATCAGATTTTCCTCCTTTCAAAGGATTTATTCTGAATTTTCTCTCTGAAAATTGTTTTCCTACCGTGACTCATTGTTTTAGTGTTTAATGACAAGTTATAATGATAGATCGTCCTTCATCCTGACTTGGATATTTATGGTGGCAAATTCTAAGAAATTGTATGCAAAGATAGCCCAGGTATATCTCAGAGGTTGATAATTTTTGTATGATTTATTATGTATTTCCTAAATGAAGTCATAATATTTGAGGAGTTGTTAAAGGAATATGAGGGTAGTCCCAGAAATAGTCAACCTAACAAAGAAAAAAAATGGGGAAAATATCTACATTTCTTAAAATAGTCTCCTTTTAGCTCAATACACTTTTCCCAGTGTTCAATAGCTTTGATACCTGTTTATAGTGAGAACTGTCCAACTCCTCAAAGTATCCATTAACCACAGACTCCCTCTTCATTGCTGGCTTTTACCACAGGGCCAATTTTTTTTTTTTTTAAGTTTGGAAAGAGAAATAATCAGAGGGGGCTAAATCTGGCAATAGGGTGCATGAGGAAATAATTAAAACTTCAACTCTTTAATTTTGGCCACCGCAATAATGGATGTATGAACTGGTGCATTGCCTTGATGATACAACACCTTTTTGCCAGCTGCAGCCATTTTTTCTTGATTTCATCACTCAAACGCTCTAATAAGTTTGCATAATACTCACCATTAATTGTTTTTCCTGTTTAAAGAAAATCGATGAAAATTATCCCATGTGCATACCAAAAAACTGATGCCATAACCTTGGCAGCAGATGGAACTGTCTTTGCCTTCTTTGAAGCTGATTCTCCCCTTGCAATCCATTGTTTTAACTGATCCTTTGTCTCAGGTGCAAAGTAATGGTCCTATGTTTCATCAATGGTTATAAACCAATGCAAAAACTATGCTTAATTGGTGTGAAACATTGCCAGACACCTAATTGAAACAACCTCATGGTGCTGTTTTTTTCCATAGTGAGCAAACACACCACCCATCTCACACACAGCTTTCTCATGTCCAAATTTTCAATCAATATGCAATGAACAGAACTTTTTTAAATGTCTGCCATGTCTGCTATCTCACACACTTTCAGTCGACGGCCATCCAAAACCATTTTCTGAATTTACCATTTCTGGCATGGTCACCTCATTTGGTTGACCACTGCGATGTTTGTCTTGGCAGTCCATACAGCTTTGTTTAAACTCTGCCACCCAATATTTTATTCTAAACAAATGAGCAGACTCCCTAAGCATAATCTAGCTGGGCTTTGATATTGGTTGGACTGTGACCTTTCAAATGAAAGTATGGTATTCATAATGATGACCAATTTTATCCAGTTTACAAATTCACAGAGAGCATTCACTATTGATAGCTGTCAAACAAATACTAAACAATGTAGCTTCATAAAACTTAAGCTCTTTAAGGTCGACACTTTTGACCATAGTATTTTTTTTCAAACAGCAAATGCCATATGTATGTCATGTTGTATACTTCAGTCTCTACCCTCATATTGTAGAAATCACAGTCTCAGTGGAACGCTAATGAAAATTCAAGTAAGGAAATTTAGAAGGAGGTACATATTTGGTGTTTGAAGCAATTGATGTATATAAGGACTTGCTCATAAAGAATGATAGAAATTGAAATTGTCTTGAAGAAGACTGGGAAAGATGATACATCATCAGTGAAAAGTAATGCCTCTAAAATGAGAAAAAAATGCTAAGAAGTAGTTAAAGAATATTTATTTAAGTTTGCTTTTATAAATACATTGATTTGCAAAAGATGGTGCAGTACTCAAACAAACAGTGGTATTTTTTTAGAACAAACCATCAGAATGTCATAGAACTGAATTCCTATGAAGGGCATGAAGAGGTTACGAGAAAACCAAGCAGAAATATCTATTAACTCATTTTATATAATTAATTAATATTTCTCTTAACTTCCCCTAGAATAAATACATTTAGCAATACAATCTGGAATGGAGTCACAGAGAAGTCTAATTTTCTCTGGAGAACATAAGATGTCTATAAGATTCCATTCCTGCTTGTATTACTGTATGCAGGGTTGTGCTTATGATTGTTTCTATGTGTACACTGCACACAGGCGGTATAATGTATGAAGTGGATACAGGATGACTTTTGGAAGTGGCAATGAGTACCTATCTCTATTTCATGACTTAAACAAGATTTCTATTCAAAATTTTCCAAGGTTATGATTGGGAGGAGCTTTTTGGTTATTTATTATTGTAGAATTTTAGCAAACAATGAAAAATTAGCAAAAATTTGGTTTATTAATTGATTGTGTTGAGTGTCTCTTTTTAAAGTATTTCCTTATTTGCTTAATTCAAGTTTATCTTAACTAACCTCCTGTACAATCTTCCTCCAGTCCTCTCTAATAATGACCTCTCTCCATACTCATACACCCATAGCAGCCAGGTCTGCCTCCACTCCATCCCGCCATCTCAGACCTGGGCGTCTTCTTCTTCTTGCATTAAATAATCTTTCTTCCTATACTCACTTGGCTACTCTCTCTACTGGCATTCTTATCAAGTGTCCCATCCATCTAAGCCTCAGTGATTTGATGAACCTCACAATGTCTTGGCCGTCTATGAGGTTGTCAAGCTCTTCATTCCAGCGTATTTGAAAAATTCCATTTTCTTGTACAGGGCCAAAATTTTGCATAAGATCCTTCTTTCGAAACACCTAAGCACATGCACATCGACGGTTGATAAAGTCCAACATTCACACCCATACGTGACAACTGGTCTAATTAAAGTTTTATATATTTTATATTTTGCATTTCTTCTAATCAATCTGTTTCTCAACAGTTTAAGATTTGCAAAATTTGCTGTTGCCTGCTGCAATTCTGTCTTTTATACTAGCACTTATTGAATTATCTGAAGTCACTAATGCTCCAAGGTATTTAAAAGATGAGACACCCTCAAATCTATCACCATCAATATCTAACACCTGTGGTCGTCTGCAAGCTTTGGAGGTATACACATGTATTTTGTTTTTCCACAGTTAACCTCCAGACCTATTCTTCCTGCTTTTTCCTTTAATAGACCAAACATTTTATTCAGCTTCCTTGCAGATTTGGCTACTATGACAAACTGAGCAAATATAGTGCTGTAAATTCAGAATAAATCAGTCAAATGCAAAACACAGAATTTATTCATCACTACCTTGGAATTAGAATTCAAAGTGAAATAATTTCAGTCCTAACCAAGTGACATTTTTACAGCAGTCAAACTTATTAACTATTGAAATCTTTTGAATAACACTTAGCTCTAGATTTTAAGACTATTGTAAAATCTATGGATGTGGTCATGATATTGTGGAAATTCATGATATTACTCAGATATTTACTTTTTCCACAGCAAATTTATTCTGGAACTACCGTTCTGGTTTAGCCGAAACCTGTAATTCCAGGATAAATTTGCTGTGGAAAAAGTAAATATCTGAGTAATATATGTATGTCTAATTTCATAACCTATATCTTTATTTTAGGAATTAGAATTAGATTTGTCTTGCCATGTAAAGATAAGAACTTAAATAATCATATTAAATGGGGATGAATAACTGATCTCTGTTGATCGTTTACTAAAATTGCATTACATTTCTCTTAAGTATACAGGCTAATGTACCCATTTCTATAATTTTTCATGTTCCGATATCTGTAAAAAAAGTGTTTATCTTTCAATGGTACTTAAATTTTTTGCATAATTTCTTAATTATTTATTACTACATTATATTTTTAATCAAGTGGGGCTGCAAATTGAACTTTGATCACAGGTTTTACAATCCTAGGAATGGTCCTGGTTATATGTATTAATTCTAGGGGTTGTGTGACACTCTACCAATTGGATATTAATTGTTAGTTTCCAGTTATTGCCATTGTTGCTTCATGGTGTGCCATTTCTTGCATATCTGTGTAGAATATCTGGTCAGAAATTGCATAATTTGAAAATGTCATCTGAAAATTATCTTCAGAAAATGTAATGCAAATTTCATCAAAATTTGATGCCAATTTGATTTTTAAGTCAGTAGTAAGAAATTAAGTAGATAGAATGTAAGATGTTACATAAAGAAGGGATCCTTAGATCTAGCAATTAATTCAGTAAATTGGCAGTATAGCAACCACTTCTCTCACTTTGGGTCATATAAAAATATGGTAATAGGATAAGGAATGTGCTGGGATTCAAGAAGTAATTTATTATTTAATCATACTTTATTATGAAACCATGTTACATAAAAAAATCAGTTTAATTTTATTTTCTGTTTTGGTATTTTGAGTATGTTTTTCCAGCTCCTTGATCTGATCAGTATCCTTCACCTCCCTCAATTAAACACTTGTCAACTGATTTGTCTTTGTAGACCAGAGCAAACTTGCTCCAATTCAGACAACCAAAAAACCTGCACGTGACTAGGTAAAACATGCACATGTGCTTTGACTGCTGTTTCATTTCTGGCGTGTAGTGGTGGACCCATGTCTCATCCATGGTGACAAATCACCGCACAAAATCGGTTGGTGCCCTCTTGAATCAGTCCAAACATTGCTGCAAAAATCTCTGGTGCATTTGCTTTTTGATTAGCATTCAGCAAATGTGGCACCCATCTTGCGCAGAGCTTTTGCATCCCCAATTCTTTGTGCAAGATGTTTCGCACCCTTTCTTTTGATATCCCCACGGCCTCGGCTATCTCACTCACCTTCACTCGCCTATCGCCCAACACGATATCGTGAACCTTTTCAATGGTTTCCGGTGTGGTTGCGGTTTTTGGCTGTTCTTCATGTGGGTCATTTTCGAGGGATGTGCGACCACGTTCAAATTCAGCTGCCCACTTTTTAACGGTTGACATTGAAGGAGCAGTTTCCCCGTACACTTTTGTCAACTTCGGATGAATTTCCTTAGGGGTTAACCCATCCAAAACGAAGAATTTTATGACCACTCGATATTCAAGTTTATAAGTTTAACGAAAAACACGAAAGAAGTCTACTGCAACAATACGTGTAAACAAACTACTTGAGAGAACAAGTTGAAACTTGTCTTACGAACTAATGACATGTCCGCCCAGGTAGGGATCATAAATTTTTGCTGATTGGAACGCCATCTCTGTGTCAGGCTGAGAAATTTTCACCTTGCCCTCGTAGGTGTGTTTTGACTAAGAAATATTTAAAGTTGTTTTCATACAGTCTATGAGTGTCAAATGAAGATATTGTAACCAACCTTCTGGTCCCAAGGAGAAACGGACATGAAAAAAGTCTGACGGAACTGGGACTCGAACCCGAAATCACGTGCCCATTACCTACAAAGTCTCCCAAACTGCATGGAGAAATGTTCTGGTGGGATAGCTCAATGGATAGAGCAACCGACTGGCAATTGGGAGACCCGGGTTCAAGTCCCAGTTCCGTCAGACTTTTTTCATGTCCGTTTCTCCTTGGGAATTTTCCGAGATGCACAACTTATCGTGCCAAGTCATCTTACCCTTTTCCTTGTTTGTCAACCTTCTGGTGCCTGAAGTATGCCAATATTTTATAGCTGTATTGGTTGTCATGCCCTTGCTAATACACAATTATTATTAAATTACAAAATTCAAAGTATCATATTTAGAGTGATAAATTTTTTAGCTCTTCTTTATTCAGAATTTGCAGTTTGAAAATTCCCAGCTCTTCTCAGTTGGATGAGAATTGTACAATATTTTGCTAAACTTTGAAATTGGAGAAAATAGAACAGTTCTTTTCAGTTTAAAAGTATCATAAAGGTATGGAGTATTGGTGGGTGAATTAGTATATATGGCTTAACAGATTATGAAATGACCTCTAGTAAAGCATTTTAATGAGGCTTTTACATTGATTGTGTTGTTAAGATTTGACCTCCTTTTTGTTAAACCTTACTTCGCCTCATTCCACTATTAAATGATAAAAAGCTTTACTCCAGGGAATTTTTTCTTTACTTTAGTGTCAGTAGAAGAAGTGAGGTTATATAGATGTTTGTATTCTAACTCAAATTCTTGTTACATGAACCATATAAATGGGAGGAATATAAAACAATATGCATTTATTCCAATGAAAGTTTGTGGGCTAAAATCTGATTTAATGTTTCTTTTCATTCATTGTATGATTTATGTTTGCTTAGTGGTTCAAATTTTTTTCAAGTACCAAGTGTTATTTTGCATTTTCCAGGTTGTCTGCAATGGTTTTTCTGACAGCCTACAACTTCAGCCAGTATTAAAGCAGGGTGTGAAGGGTGATCAAGATCATAATTTAAGAAAAGTCACCTTTAATTCCAAGGATTCAAGTCCATCTTCCCGCCATAGCAGGGATACAGGTCATCACCTCAGATCACGCCTTGTTCCTACTTCTGAGGATAATTCCAATTCATCTGATCTTCATCTGCGCCACCGTCGCTGCCGGAGTCAGATAGAAGAAATCCCTGAACTTGGTGTTGCACCTTTAAGCTCTGTGAACAAAGAGACAGATGAAAATGTTAAGAACAATGGTAAAATATGTTCTGGTGTTGGTTTTCAAGTGGCATCAGCTTTAGGGGAGAGCAGTAATAAAGTTGTTGTAGTTCGACGTAAGCGTCTTTCAGTCGAGGAAAGACTTTTGGAGGACAATAGGGGCCAGTATGGGAAGGAGCTAATTCCTGCAAAGCTTAGATCCAGTGGTTATTATTCTGTGAAAAAAGAAACTCAAGAAAACGATTGTGCTTCTGTTTCCTCAATTCCCTCTGGTGAAGTGTCAGTGACGAAAGAAGCTTCAGATTGCAATGGAGCTTTGCCTGAATCTGAGAGTGCTGTTACGAAACCACGTCGGGCAAAAAGGACAGAACTTAGCTTGCTTAGTGTTGAAGCTGAAAGTTTTATGTTTGGTGAATCTGCTACTAAAGATTCTGAAAATTGTGTGCCTGGAGAGTCTAGTAGGTTTGAACGTTTGGGTGCTGTGCTTGAATCAAGGGAGTGCAGGGTTGCTGTTAAATCTTCCAAAGGGGAAGGATCGGGTCAGAACTGTAGGACTTCTACAGAAAAAAAAGATCAGGATGCTGAAGTTGAAGTTGATGTGAAGGATGATTTGGCACATTGTGAAGATAGCTCAGTGGCGAGTGACACTAATGATTGTGACAAAGGTGACCCTGACCATTTTCATAGAAGAAAGAGAAGGACTCATGCTGAGCTTTTCATCCATGATAATCTTGATTATTATAAGTTTGAAATTTCTGAGCAGCGTTTAAGGCATGGAGAGAGCAAAGATGAGAAAGAGGATGAAGGAGAAACAGTTATAGAGGAGGTTGCCATCAAAGAAGAAGCTGATTTATCCATTGTTGCTGATGTTGAAGAAGAAGTTGGTGATCCTCCTGTTGAAGCAGTTGAAACCAAAAAAGCTTGGGATGATCCTGAAGTGGTTAAGTTTTCATTTGAGAGTATTCCCTTCAGTGAGCCGTGGTATCAAACATACCAACGGCAAGATGAAGGGGAGGAAATACACTTCACATCATTTAGTGAGTCCTCGCCTTTTAAACCTTTCTCATTGCCTTATGAGTCTCACATTGATGTTATTAGTAAATTTGGATTCAAAAGAACTGGCTTTCAGAAAAAGAGGTCTTCTGGTGTTGGAAAGAATGCCAGAAAATCACCACGTTGCCATGCATCTACTTTGGCAATCATGTCGAGTTTGATGGCTAAAAGGCGTAAGGAAAGCAAAGTGGTGAAGCCAGCTGCTGAAAAACAAACTAACCGTGTTTCTTTGCCCTCCAGTTCCAACTCAGATTTCAAGTCTGATTCTGACAAAGAGATACAGGAAATTGCCAAAAATATCGAAGTCATGCTTGATGGCAATTGTATAGATGAGGGTAATGTCAAGATAGAGGACTCAAATCCAGTGAAAATGCAGGCAGATAAAAGTTCGCAAGTTCATCTGGAAGATTTAGAGTTAGATTTTAAGCATTTAATTTGTGAGGACGAGTTATTAAATTATGCAGTGAATGATACAGTACCTGATGTAGTTTCTCTCCTTGATAGTTTTCCTGATTGTGATTGTGTAGTTTTGTCTGAGGAAGAGAGGGGTGCTATAAATGAGGCTTATGAAAGGGGAATAAGTGAACTTAAGGAGAGATTGAATCCTGTGCCTGCTGCGACTAAACCGCGAGGGAATCCTGGAAGACCAAGGAAACGTGAACAAGAACAAGAAGTTCATGCAGATCATTTGGAATGTGACTCTACTTCTGAGACTGCTTCTACATGTGGCACTGTTTCTGAGGTTGGAAGTCTCACATGTAAAATATCCAGAAAGAAAAAACGTAGGAATCGTACAGGGTGGCCCAGGCAGTTACCTAAGCGAAAGAAAATTGAATTTGGTACTAGTATTGATCCTATTGATTCTCCAGTGATTCCTGTGAGGGTGCCTGGGCGTCGAGGGAGGCCTAGAAAATATCCACTTAAAGGAGAAAGCATTTCACCTAAAATTTCAGACAGTAAAGAACCAGCTGAGGTGGAGGAAAAAGACTTAAAGTGCACAAAAATGTCTACCAGACAGTCCAATAAAGATGTGTCAGTGGAAAGTACCACAAATGGGGGGAAACTTAGTGAAGGGCCTACTATAAAAGAAAATCCAATAAATGTTTACAAGACTTCAGGAAGTGATAGCGCTTCTAGGCCAAACAGCTCGCCCAATTATTCTTCTAGAACTGAGCGTGTTAGTGCTAACAGACTGAGTATGACAAGTCCAGAGAGTGGGGTAAGGAAGTATTCATTGGCAAGAAGGAGACTAATCAATCAAAATAGAAGAGAGTCTCCCAGGAAAGTTAAACCTCAAATTGGTACAAAGTGGGATGTCTGGTCAATTCGAAAGAGAAGATGATAATTTTAGGTTTCATCATTCATTTTGTTCCTTTATTTCATTGACACCATTGACAATATTTAAATAATTCCAGATTAAGGGTGCCTGTATATATTTTAAAGAGAATTTCCAAAGTTCGTCCATGTTCATTTAATATTTGTTTCATATTTAAATTTCATCATTTTATCGAGTGTAAGGATATTCCTTCTAAATATTTACTGGCTTGTGTTCCTGACCAGATTTGTTATATTTTTACACTGTATAATATGAAATGAGTCTGAATTTTGTACAAAGTTGATTTCAAAATACTGCCACAGGAATGCAAATTTACCATCCAGTATACTAGAGACATTTATATGTATCTAGTTTGCAACTAGCCTTAAATTAAAAATTAATAAATGAGATATTTGTACTTTTACTTGAGTTTTATTTTGTCAGCGAACCAGAAAATTGACCTGAAAATGTACATGTTCTTAACGATTTGCAAGTGGGATGTTAAGCGGTCCGAATAAATGAATCCATTATACGTTCGCATCAAGATATCGTACTAGCCAATGAATGAACGAATGCGTGGTCACATGACCCGGCTAAAGACAGCAGAATATCGCAAGTGACAGGACGTGAAATTGTCCTCGGAGTAGTGTAGTTGCGCAGGAGGGGCAGCACAAGTAGTGAACGTTAATGGATGTTTGGTTGTGTTTGAATGTGTCAAATTAACAACATATCATTATCTTGCGTAAATTGTAGTAAGAATTCCTTTCATCTATATGTCAAAATGTCTGGGCAGGGTTCACAGCGGGTTAGAAAATCATCACCTTGCTCGTCAAAACAAGGCCCATTGAGAGCTACACTGCCCATGTCTTCATTAATGAGACAAGGTAGCAATTTACGAAAAAGTAAGAGTAACAGCCCTACTTTGTCTCCAACATCATCATGGAAAACTCGAATTTCTCCAGAATCGGTATTATCTGGTCAAAGGAGCCCTGGATCTTTGAGTTACAGAGGTAGGAGGAAGGTTTTACCCTAAGTAATTTTTTCGTCGTGTTCCAAATCAGCTTCAGATATGATTGATTCTGTCAATAGTATTGTATTAATACTCTACGTTTGTGTCATTTCTTTACTTCCCAATCATTCTTTACTCAAATTCACGTCTTATCCTTCATGATATAGAGTTATAACGACACTGAAGACATTTTATTAGATGCCCTCGTGATGAGTTCCGATTCATGTTGAGATTATGTATGCCGTTCCATTTAGGAGCACGTCTTAATTTTTACTCAATATTTGTGTGTTACAAAACTCTCCGAACATGAGAACTCTCGTGATCTTGTTGATCTGAACATCATTCGGTATGTCTGATTGTCCCTAGATGTTCATCGTTTTCACCTAGTGAATTAAAGTAAATTATCATTGGATGGAAATGTTTTCCAATTCCTTACGGCGGTGAATGTTCAATGCTGTCCTACTGAATTCGATTTTTATGGAGGTTTTTAAGATATAAATTACAGTCATGTATTTATCTTCTTTGTTGTTGTCAAACAGACGAATTATTTTACGCTTTCTAATATCGCGGTCGATCATTTGTTCTGGTTGCAAAAACAACTAGTAATTGGTTCATGTAGTTGACGTTAATAAAATTAAGATTACAAGGCGTTGTTTACATGTCAACAAGTAAAGGTTACATAGGTGACATGGTTGCTTAAATTTGTTCCAGGAAAATCAAAAACCCTAAATAACCGTACTGGAAATGGTTATAATAGTGGAAGCAGCAGTGGTGGAGGATCCAGCTGTGTGGGTGTTAGTTCTGTTGGAGGCAGTACCGGTTGTATTATTCGTAGGACAGCGTCTCTTGATACAATATACTTGAAAGGGCAGTGGCCTAGAGATAGTCTTTACATGTATTGCGGCCACCTTCTTGTAGACAAAGCTACACAGGTATACATTTCAACTTATTGACGTTCCCTTTATCTGATTGTTAAATTATTAACCATGATAATGAGTAAGTTATTTTAAATATAAATATTACCTTTTCTCTTGTAATCCCTTCTACAAATAAGCTTACTCAGATTAAAAGTGACCTTTACTTATTTTTGGAACTATCGTTGCTGAATCTGACATCTATGCGTCCTAATATGATTTATTGTTTTCATGAAATAAGAATCGATGTAATGGTTGTTCAAAATAAATTGTGAAATATGGTTTCATCAGTATTCCATTGAAGTGGTGATGTTGCTGGCAAATGAAATAATGCATTCTTTTCTTTACCTTTCAGACCACTGAAGAATGGAATAATGAACAAAGAAAAACTCATAGGTATTTGGATTCTTGTGGAAATGAAGACAAGCTTGAGAAATACATTAGGCATAGGTTTGTTTACTTAATTGATTCATAATAACTGTATTCCCATATTTTGTATATTATTTTTTGATACACTTAATTGTTTTAGTTATCGTGACTTCTGGGGTAGACATTAGGGCTTAATTTCATTCAGATATTAAAATTTAACCTCTAAATTACTGTGTTTACCTTTTACTATCTATAAGTATTTGTAACCATTGAGTTTAAGAAAAGCTTTCTGCTTAAGGTTCTGTTTGGTTGTATTTGAGGAACAGATACTCTTTGGTTAATATTAACTCTTAGTATATGTGAATAAATTTCCATTTAAATCAGAAAATACTCTGTGGTTTTGAATTAACACCAAGTATCAAGGTAGATTTTCTCATTTAATTTCACCAGTAAATAAGGAATGAAAATGAGTATATTTAGAGGACTTTTTCTATATAAGACTTGTTGATTGAAGATTCTTAGGATGTATGTGGCAGTACAGTGTCAATTTGTGATTATTATTTATGATCATGTTTTCATTTTAACATAATGATTATCTGAAAATTTTTCTTGCTATCCAAGTTAGCAAGATGTAAATTCTATTGTTGTTAGATGGTTTGATTGAAGTCATTCATTTTATGTTGCATTGTTTGTTTTACCTGGTTCTTTTTTTACAGATTTCTAAATGAGTGCATACCTGTTTTTGAGGGCATTTTTGAGCCTGAATAATTGTTTATTATGATACTTAAAAATTTTTAATCCTTCTTTCACTGTAATAGGGAAGTTGAAGTAACAGAATAGACCATATCAGTTCAACCAATTTCATATGATCAGACATCTTATTCATCGAAGAATTTTATCCCCATGTATTTATGTATTCCCATCTGTTTATTTATCTTTTTTGTTGATATATACTCATTTTAAATCTGGCTTAACTGAAATATAATTTGTCCTTGATTTAGCAATTCTAAACTTGTGAATTATAAATTATGACTTCTTAAAACAATCAGAACAATTAAGTTGATGTTAACTGCAGTTAGTATTAAATTTTGGTGATTCTTGCTTGACAATGTAGAAAGTCAAACATTCTTTTCAATGATTTATATCATATTTGTTCCCAGTAAGGCTGAAGATTACATGTTATATTGCAATCATCCTAAATTTCCGAATTGCAAATTAAATATTTCTCTTTATAATGATTTGTTATATTTGTTTCAAGTTATGTTATAGTCACTTGTTATCCTTTACATGTGCTTTTTTTGCTAATACCCAGTACATTTATAGCTAAGTATTCAAGTTTAGATTCATAGGATCCTTCTATTGAAGTATGTGAGGACTTGGGTTTTGTGTTATTCTGTTAAGCATTATTCAAGCCTGACTATTTTTAAATATTTAGGTGATGATGTCAGTGATAGAGTATTGTGTTCAGTGTTTGATTTTTTGTTATTTCCTTGTCTAATATCTTGCAAAAAGTGAAGTGCTTCCATTGATAGTTCACTTTTCAGCTTATCTAGATGGAGTAATGAGACACGTATTTAGTTTCTTATTTTCATTGAAGTAAGGTGTTGTTATCATTGTGCTAACATTTAACTTATCTGTTTGTCATTTGTCTTGCCATCTTTTGTCGATAGATGAATAATTGTTTTTCATTATTTACATGTGATGTGGTAGTTAGTTTACATGAAATATGCTCCTGAATCCTGCTCTGATTACAATATCTTGGATGGATTTATATATAAAAATTCAACTCTTAATATGAAGACATTCTACCTAGAAATATATTTACTGATCAATTTGTTAATATGAATTTAATTTATAATGTGATTTAAATGTATATTTTATATTTCTTGATGGTGCATGTGTAGATTATCATTTCCTCTCACTTGTGAGAGTAAGTAGTAAAGTAGCATGGTAAGCTACATCAATCATTTAAGAGGAATTTAAATGTCTCAGAATTTGAGGATGAATATTTGCTGTCAGAATTTGTGATGTCTAATGACTTTGATAAATTGGTGCCATAAGAACTGTTTATTTTGGAAGTGTTTTATTAGAATTCATAGTATCTGATTCGACCTTTTGAATTTGTGTAGGAGTAATTTTTTCTTTATGTATTGATGGGGGATAAATGCCTTGTAGAGTTTCACATTTAATTTTTATTTTTATTAGGTTACAAAGGACAACAAACAAGGATGGATCAACAATTGGAAGTGGCAGTGCTGGTGGTAGTGGAGCAGGAAATGCTAGTAGTGGCAGAGAAAGAGCCAATAACCCAGTACATGGTGATCACTCAGTTCTGTCTTCAACCCAGATCTCATCCCTTTGTGGGGTATCACAAGTGGGGGCTACAAATTCATCACCTGCTGCCTCCTTGGGCCCTATGCCTCAGCAACATACTAAGGTTTGTCATAATATAGAGGTCAGTTACCTTGTATTTAAGTTATGGCATGTTATGCAGACATGGAGGTATCTCAAATATACCCTCCAACATATACCTCCCATTCTATTTGTTGTTTAGAATTTTCTTGTAAAGAACTTGGAGTAACAATAATCATTTACTAGGTTTTGAGTTCCTGACTCAGACCCTGTGATGTTTTCTCTTTGATTCTCACTTCACCTACTGATTTCTTTATATAATTTATTTATACGTGTAGGAGAATCCAATGAGATGCTCTAAATTTGATTAAATTCATTGATTTTATTATTTTACTAAATTTAAGAACCATAATTTTATCCTAATTGAAGGCTAGTGAAACATACATGAGCATTTTATCTTTTAAGTTAGACATTCATGGGCAGAATCTGGAGGATCTGAATTGTCTCAAATATAACTAATTAAAAAAAAACTGAATAGCCATTTCTATCAATATGTATTGGTAGTTGAGTCAATAAAATTTACTTATCAGCAGTTAAGTTGTAGGATGTACTTAGCTCTGGTAATGGTTCACTTAGCTAGAAATTTATGCTTCTTATCCAATTCTGTCAACTGACCTGTTTTTCTGGTTTGTTGTGAGATGTGAAATTATTAGAAGCATTTAGTTCTCTTACATTTTAAATACATAAATTAATGGTTTTAGTTTAACTACTGCAATGCCAATAGCAAGCTTATGAGAAGAAGACTGTCTGATCCAACTTACAACAAATAGTTCCCTCTAATTATTTCCATATTTTGGAGGGACGAAAATTACAGTAGGGGTTTATTTAATTGAGCTGCACTACTATTGCCTTGCCGGAGTTTTAAGTTACATTGTATTTGATTTTCTTAATTTAAAATGAGGAAATGGACCTTGTACTTTTATCATGTAGTTCACAGTATGCATTATCACACTTGCAGTTATGAAAACTAAAGCTAAAGCCTTTCAAATTTTTCCAAAGATTGTAGGAACTCGGAAAATAAAATTGGGTGGCACTTAAAATAGTATTTTGTGGCTGCCTAGGTACGCAGCTTATAGAGAGAACCCTGGGTCCAAACCAACAATTTGCCAAATCTAACAAATTATATTTTAGCAAAATTTCTTTGAATGTGGATAGTTTAATGTTGAACATTAAGACTTTTATTTAATTTCAACTTATAACCAGCATGATTTTGATAGAATATAGCAGCATAGCTTTTTATGATTGTGAATGTTAAAAGGAAGATAGTGTTACTTATTGGCCACAGTTACTCTTTCACCTATTGCCTAGATTATATACCCTATTAATAATATTCAATGTGGTCTTTCATTCAGGAAATGGGAAAAAGAATTGCATAATAAGCTCACCCATGTTATTTCCTGCCTTAGGTAAGGTCAACCAGGTACTTAGGACCTCATGTTCTCAAATTTTATGTATGGGTGTATGATGACCTGAAGATTAGGCACTATTGATCAAAATACATGTAAGAAAAACATACTATTTGCATTAATGAATGACTAAGAAAGAGATGTGTTTGTTGACCTTTGTTTCAATTTAAAAACAATTAATTGAAAAAATCCCTATTCAAATCTCCTTAATTTTAAAGTCAGCCTATTGAGTAGGTTGTGAAAAGCATAATCACAATTTATATTGATCTATTACATTTATTGTTACTCATTGTCTAATAGATAGGATATGTCATATTTGAATGAGCAAAAATTGAATCTATTCTTCATTTTAAAGCTCTGGTAAAAAGATAAATTACTGTATATTCTTGAATCTAAGATGCACCCATGTTTTGGAGATCATGTAGGGAGGAAAATAATAATGATGTGATTGTAGAAAAGCATGCTATTTGCTTTAGTATGTATCCCAACGAGCCTTGACTGGCTCAATGATTGCTTGAGAGGGCGTTAATCGGCATAGGGAAAACTAAATCCTAGCTTTAAATGTTATGGCTAAAGTAACTGTTGCAGATACTTGCTTTATGTTAATGCCTTTTTGATCACATATCTAAGATGAACATGGTATTTGATAGCTTTTAGTAAACAAAAAAAGGTGTGTATTACAGTCAGATATATATGGTATATATGTCTTCTCCTACATAAGCACAAATTGAGAAACCGATGAGTTACCATGAAAATAATTGGCTGGACCTTAATATTATTTGATAATTGTGGAAAAACTTATGGTTGGCTTACATGCAAGACATGTACAAAACAGAAACAATATGTACATTTCCATGGAGTTGACCTATATACAAACATCAGTCTACATACTAGTATTTGTGGTATATGGTATTCACCTGTTAATGTGAATAATTAGGTGTGTGGGTTTGTATTTTTGGCTTTATTGACAATTAGAGTTGCTAGTCGTATAATTTTGATTGTTATCAAATTTCAGTGCCCAGCAGAGAATAAGCTATTCTCTCCTACCATTTCATCCTTAGTTGGACACTAGGTCATTCAGAAGACCTTCCATAGGAAATGGACTAAAACAGCTTTATCACTCATAAATTTTATTTTCCAAATTTTGATAAAAGTAATGACAATTCCTGTTCCAAAATGGTATCGTACAAATGAAAATAGCTTGAAGATTCACTCTATCATTCTCACTTAACATTATTTTCCACTTGAAATCGTTCAAATTTTAATAAAATATGCCTAATATTTTTCAAAAACATTCTTAAAGTGTTATTGTCTTAAACACTCTTAAAGTGTTATTGTCTTACGTCTTATCAACGCCATTGTTGCAGTCAATTTAGTTTATTTTCTTGCTCACATAAACACAAATTGATAATATTTGTACTATTCCACAACCGTTTTAATATAGCACAACCAGGTTTCGACGTATTCACGTCATCATCAGGTGGCTCAGAAACGAAAACTAAAACAGTAGCCTAAATATCCAAAGAAGAATGAGGAGGGGAGGGGTGGTTGTAAAAGGAGGAAGACTGCTAGGATGTAGGGTAGGGCAAGGGACCAGAGGTCCCAACGGACGAAGGAGTCATTTGAGAGGTGGAGGTGTGGGTAAGGAAGGGAATACGCATGTGAAGAGGGTTGAGGGATTCACCGAAAACAGATATTCGTTATTGAGGGTGTGGGAGTGATGCAGATGGTGCAGGATTTGAAATTTTTCTAATGCATTCATTTTTGGTCCTTTGGGGCATGACTGGAGGATGGTTGTTGAGAAATCAGAGCCATGGTTATTTTGCATTAGGTGGTTGGCAAAATGAGATTGGAATGGGGCTTTATTTGTGAATGCATCTTTATGCTCTTTGCACCTGATTGAAATGTTTCTGCTGTTCTGGCCGATATAGATATTATTGCAGTCTCTACATTGGATTCTATAGATACTGGGTTTATTACTCACGAATAAATTAATCTTGGTAAGTGATGTTTGGTGGAATTTATTCATGAGGCAGATACAGCCACTCAAGCGCAACTCTATCAGAAACTTTTTGTGAAGCAGCGTCTTATATCTTTGAAGATTTTCAGGACCATCAATTCAGTATTGAAGAGTCCCAATTTCTCTCCTTTGGATTGAAGTATTCCGCACCCCTCCCAACCACCGCAAATAATCTAGTGAACTTAGTGACCGACTGTGAGGTGGCAACCTACAAACACCCTGCTCTCAAATTTAAGTGCAGTGATATCATCTCCTCAGGGATTCCTAAACTTCATCCCCCCACTCCCAGTGAAATTCGCCTCTTTCGAAATTGGGACTCTTCAATACTGAATTGATGGTCCGATAGATTAAGGATACTACTATGAAATTTGGGTGTGTCNGGGGAAGAAGGGAAGAAAATATGTGGAAAGGCATGGTGTTGGATGATTTTTTTCCCATAATCACTGCTATCTCTCATTTCATAAAAGTCTTTCCTTCATTCTTCTCCACATTGGGGGGCTTCCAGTTTGCCAAGTAGGTAGTGTGTTCTCCTTTGGTGAAAGCGGTTCTGGGTTTGATTCAGGTGGGGGCCCGTATGTGTTAAATGATCTCAACTGTTAAAGCACATTAATAAATGCTATTACTAACTTGGATGTATGCTGTAATAGCCAAAATTCCATCATTTTAATGCAGTAAAATTGCATCTAAAACATTAATCAATTCCTCGTTCCAATTTTATCAACATGATTAACTTTCATAGCTCTCTTGTTCTGTAATCCGAAGAAAACCTTCTCTCCAAAATTTTATTTGGAAAACTGAGGTGCATTCTCAGTGCTGGCAATTACTGTAATTCCGTGGCACATTGAACGAAGTTATGACATGATTTGACAATTGATGACGATGATTGATGATGTTCACATGATTATTGTTATCATATCTGCTTGTATGCCACAAACTTTGAAAAAGTCTCTTAAAATATTTTAAGTTTCCTTTACAGATTCAGGAGGAAAGTTATTTTTAACATCAATTATGTGGGCCTCATCAGGAATTTTTAACAAGGCACAGATTGTAAGAAATCAATGGATTTTTAATAGCAAATTTTGGATTGACATATTGATTTGTTAATCATTCTATCATGTCAAAAACAAATCTCATTCATTGGAGTATGGATGTTAGCAGCCTCTAGTCTGATAGAAAAGTTAATTTTATGAAATTTTAACAATGGACTGGACTAGTTAAGATGGTTTAAAGGCTTTGGAATGAAATGAAACTTTTCTTTTAATTGAAGTTTTGATGTGTAGACCTTCTGCCCTGCCTTGATATAAGCATTTAGGACCTTTCACCATGATGATATTATCCTGGATAATACACAAAGATGTTGAAATACAAGTATAGTATCTTTACCAAATATTACTGTGTATATTCCTTAAAACTCTTTACAAGCACTAGAAACACCTTATACAAAATTTTCATTTGTAAAATGGGATAGCTTTGGATAGGAGATTCTTATGAGATAAACCACCTGGATATTGTATTAGAAAGACTGTCTTTCAAACTATTATATTAATGGCCAATAGCAGCTTCACAATTGGCAGAGGGATTTTTTAATTTTACCCTGGCACATTGGTTCTAAAGCACTTGGCTAAGATGGAGTCCTCCATGTTGAGCCTTGTTATGAAAGGAAACCTATCTATTCCAACATCCTTACGGATTTCTTGCTTGCTCTAGAAAAGATGGTTAAACAGTGCATGCACCATGTTGCTGTGCTAACTTGTGTGCTAATGTTGATGTAGATATTTCTCATTCGGTGAAGGTAGTTTGCCTGAGTCTCAACCCTAATAAATGAAGTATCTCTTAAATTCTTAGGCAGGCTCTCTCTCTCTATTTATATTTTCTCTGGATGTATAGCATTCAAGCTAAGCCTTCAAAAGATTTAGGTGGTTGTAAATTACAAATGTAAAGGTTATAATTCAAAATTAGTGGAGAAACCTGCCTCTGGATTTTAAGTAATTAACAAGTTTACATTTAGTAAATGGCAACCTTCAAGCTGGCATACCTTCATGAAATTCATACTGATATGGTACAAACATTTTTACTACATTTTTTAGAAGAGTGCTATCCATACCTATTGCCTTCTCAAATAATTAAATGCAAGATGGTACTCAAGCTTTCTAATGGAGGAAAAGGCAAGAATTCCAAGGGGCCATTTTTTCCTTGTTATCTTGTAAGAAAAACTTTAAAGTGGAGAGAAAATTTACTTCACTAGAAAAGAAATGATCAGATTCTGATGAAGTTTTGTTTTGCCTTATAAACATGAGAAAGCTGTGAATGTTGTTTGATGATTAAGATAAATAAGTTTTCTTTCTAATAGTAGTGATGTCACCTCAGTAAGATCGTTATTTCTAAATTAATTTTACCATGGAAATAAACTATTTTGGCCTAAAATTCTGTTCTAAATGCTTTTCTCTGTATAGGACTTCTGACCAGGGTTGTTGTGAGTTTACTTTGTTGGATGAGGTAAATAAAAAGTAGTTCATACTATGCAGGATGTTGGCATCTGACAGCACCGCTAATAACTTAGTGGTTATGCTCACTGTACTTGTAATTTGAATGTTTACTCTGGATTCACAATTTAATAAGCAGATTCTGCAAGTTGCCTTCACCCCAGGGTACATCATAATGCCCAGATATTGCTGACCTGAAATCTGGTCACCCTATGCATAATGTATCAGGGTACTAGGATGTCCAGCCTCTACTTTTTATTAAATTTTGTGTTGTTTGGATTTTTAGGGCATTCCCATTCCTAGCATTCCAAAGCCGCTGGTGCCTCGCATGAGGAACTCAATTGAGGGTTTGAACCAAGAGATAGAGAAACTGGTGCTGAAGGGGATGTCTGGAGGAAGTGGGCGTGTAGGCAGCAGCGGAGGTTCAAGTGGTGTGGGTCCTGCAGGGACAGGAGGTGGCATCGGGACATGCTCATCCTCTCATGAACTGGAGAGAGAAGATGACAAGGTAAGTTATGCAATTTATATCTCACATGAAACTAGTTTGATTTTAGAGTGGATGTTGAACGAGGTTTTCATTGGTTGGAAGTGATGTTAAGCTAATTTTTAACGAATTTTACCACACCTTAATGCTCTATTCATATGCAAACATAACTTCCATATTTACTAACTTTAATTTGTGTGCTTAAATAGTTGGAAAATGTTTTCATTTGATATTGCTGACTATGGGAATGATTTTAATTAATGCCAAAATGTTGAATGACAGGGTTTCATTTCTAAGACATAAATTTGAAAGGCTTTCCTTCTTTGCACGTGCAGTATCTAAAGGGGATTTTATTGTAAATATCATTGAAGTTCCTGATTTTGGTAGAAAAAGGAGTTTCACTACCCTAGTAATGCTGAAGAATGGCTCAACATTTTTATAGCACTTTTAAAGAAACTGAGAGTTTTGTTAAATGCTTAGTTCAAAGACCCTGCCCTATATACTGGTAACTCTGCCATTTTTGGGTTATTTCCTTAAATCTTAAAGTTTATACAGAAATAAATTTTATGAATGTACTTTTTATATTTCTATTCTCGAACTTTGATGTTAAGTAAATATATTTATCTATTAAATTTAAATTTGGTTGGTATGAGGGGAAGAAGGGAAGAAAATATGTGGAAGGAAAGGCATGGTGTTGGATGATTTTTTTCCCATAATCACTGCTATCTCTCATTTCATAAAAGTCTTTCCTTCATTCTTCTCCACATTGGGGGGCTTCCAGTTTGCCAAGTAGGTAGTGTGTTCTCCTTTGGTGAAAGCGGTTCTGGGTTTGATTCAGGTGGGGGCCCGTATGTGTTAAATGATCTCAACTGTTAAAGCACATTAATAAATGCTATTACTAACTTGGATGTATGCTGTAATAGCCAAAATTCCATCATTTTAATGCAGTAAAATTGCATCTAAAACATTAATCAATTCCTCGTTCCAATTTTATCAACATGATTAACTTTCATAGCTCTCTTGTTCTGTAATCCGAAGAAAACCTTCTCTCCAAAATTTTATTTGGAAAACTGAGGTGCATTCTCAGTGCTGGCAATTACTGTAATTCCGTGGCACATTGAACGAAGTTATGACATGATTTGACAATTGATGACGATGATTGATGATGTTCACATGATTATTGTTATCATATCTGCTTGTATGCCACAAACTTTGAAAAAGTCTCTTAAAATATTTTAAGTTTCCTTTACAGATTCAGGAGGAAAGTTATTTTTAACATCAATTATGTGGGCCTCATCAGGAATTTTTAACAAGGCACAGATTGTAAGAAATCAATGGATTTTTAATAGCAAATTTTGGATTGACATATTGATTTGTTAATCATTCTATCATGTCAAAAACAAATCTCATTCATTGGAGTATGGATGTTAGCAGCCTCTAGTCTGATAGAAAAGTTAATTTTATGAAATTTTAACAATGGACTGGACTAGTTAAGATGGTTTAAAGGCTTTGGAATGAAATGAAACTTTTCTTTTAATTGAAGTTTTGATGTGTAGACCTTCTGCCCTGCCTTGATATAAGCATTTAGGACCTTTCACCATGATGATATTATCCTGGATAATACACAAAGATGTTGAAATACAAGTATAGTATCTTTACCAAATATTACTGTGTATATTCCTTAAAACTCTTTACAAGCACTAGAAACACCTTATACAAAATTTTCATTTGTAAAATGGGATAGCTTTGGATAGGAGATTCTTATGAGATAAACCACCTGGATATTGTATTAGAAAGACTGTCTTTCAAACTATTATATTAATGGCCAATAGCAGCTTCACAATTGGCAGAGGGATTTTTTAATTTTACCCTGGCACATTGGTTCTAAAGCACTTGGCTAAGATGGAGTCCTCCATGTTGAGCCTTGTTATGAAAGGAAACCTATCTATTCCAACATCCTTACGGATTTCTTGCTTGCTCTAGAAAAGATGGTTAAACAGTGCATGCACCATGTTGCTGTGCTAACTTGTGTGCTAATGTTGATGTAGATATTTCTCATTCGGTGAAGGTAGTTTGCCTGAGTCTCAACCCTAATAAATGAAGTATCTCTTAAATTCTTAGGCAGGCTCTCTCTCTCTATTTATATTTTCTCTGGATGTATAGCATTCAAGCTAAGCCTTCAAAAGATTTAGGTGGTTGTAAATTACAAATGTAAAGGTTATAATTCAAAATTAGTGGAGAAACCTGCCTCTGGATTTTAAGTAAAAGATAGATGTTATATACTACAAGAAATACTTAAATTAAAAAAAGAATATTTTATCTCATTTTAGTAAGACGCTGGATGCTGGCATGAATGTCTGGTGACACCAATTAGGTGTCAATGACAAATGAGCGTTAATTTTGCAGATGGCTAAGTGTTAAGAGGTAGTGGATCCAGTGCTGGATAGGAAAGCTAATAAGGTGACCAGGAAGTTGATACACCAACAATAGATCAAAAATTATAAATGCAGCCTGGCATGGGCATTACATGGGCAGTTAGCATTGGGTGTTTTAACTTTAATCTGTAATGTTTGAACTAGTTTTAAATAAGTCATCCTAATAATTCTGAATAAATATTTTTCTACAGTTTACACATTGCCATGCTCCAACACCTGAGGGCCACAGAGCTCCTTTGGCAGATCTTCTACGCTCCACAACACGCTCTGTCAACACACAGACACCTGGTGGTCGAGAGTACATGATGATGGGCTGTGGGAGTGGGGGTAGTGGGGCAGCAGGCATTGCAGAGGGAGTTGGAGGAGCCGGAAGCTCGCAGTCTTCAGGGCCTCCTTCAAGGGATTCTGTTTCTCCACTTATTCCAGGGTCCATGGATATTTCGAGACCACCAAGTATTGATCATGCAGGTTTGTTGCCTGCTAATTACACTCTTAGATGGTATATCTGGATGGTTCTTCGATGAAGGATGATAATTGTTGCTTAAGAAATGGAATATGGCACGTAGAAAATGGAATTGTTATAGTTACAGTTACTTTTCTTTGTAATATCTACTTTATAATAACACGTTTAAGATTGTGAATATAAAATATTCTTGATTTTTGGTAGCTCTGAAATCACAGAAGAAAAATTATATTCTTAGTCTTAGATTTGAGAATATATAGTATATATAATTTTTTATAACTATCCCAGGTAAAGGAAATGCGACATCAGAACAAAGAGAGTATTTGTTTACAAATTATACTTAAATAATGCAGATTTAACATATGAATTAGAAAATGTTTGAACCATTCCAACTTTTGGATAATCATCTATAACTTAGGCCAAATTTTTCGTCATTTTTGTGGTCAAAAGTTATTTTTGTTTATAATTGTCTCCTAATTAGAGCAAATTATTTACTCTATTGCCACTTGATAACAAATTCTTGTGAGATTGGAGCTTTATGTAAATTCCTCTGAAGGGACAAGCAGTGATTGTTTCAACTGAAATTCTCTTCAAAAGCTATCCTTTTCCCTTGAGGTAATTCTAAGGATTTTCTATGGATTGTCGTCACATCTCTTTGCTAACAATTTCAAATGCTTCTGTCGTATAGACCCTGGGTGGGCAAGTGAAATTATATTCTGGAGTTATTGAGTTATAGTTGCATATAAGGGAGGGTTGAATTTACCTTTGAGTTGCACAACCACCATTTTATTGTTCACATACAGAAAAGTTGCATCCTCAGTGACGACCAAGGATTCAGCCAAGCAGTTTAAGTGCTCGGCATGCTTAGGAGGTGACGATGACGTTTCACCAGGGCAACGTCATGATTGTAGGCCCCCTTGTATCTTCTCTGCCAATGTATTTCGAAAAATCCCCCTTGCTTATTTTTTCTAAATCATTTAGATAGTGTGTAGTAAAAACTTCAACTGCGTGGAATAGAATTTGTAGAAGGAGATCAATTTTTAATTCAGATGATTATCAAAGGTTAATAAATAAATATCTGTTCTCAAAAATGCAGATTATACCTCAGGACTATATACCACTTCTCTGCTAAAAGTTTGGTTATCCAGTGACACATGGTCGTTGTTCCACAAAGGTGTAAAGATGACTGAGTCATGAATTAGCACAAATTTACCATGTTTTGATTTGATTTACATTGACTCAGGTTAAGCAGGAGATCGATATTGACTATTGATATATATCATTTAAAAGCAAAGAGTTGTTCTTTAGAACAATATGTAACATGTCCCATTACAACAGCAGATCATCAAAGGGGAATGTGTCAAAGTCCAGGTCTATACTATTTTCAATCTGACAGTAGCCACCTTCCTTTGTACACCTTGAAGTTTCTTAATAAGGACCATTTTGTGGAGATCCAGTTACACTCATTGCATATTCTATAATCTGCCTGACCAGTGATTTTAGCGCTCTTTCCCTGACACCATACCCACTCCATTTTAGGTTCCTCATTGTAAAATGGAGATTCCTGTAAGCTTTTGCAACAATGTCCTTCACATGCCTTCCCCATTTAAGACTCTCAGTTAACTTGATACCTAGATATTTGATTCAGATATGACATAAATGTTTTCATCGTTTAAGGAGTAATTATGCTGTATTAGAGACTTTCTTCTGGAGAACTTGACATGTTTACATTACATTTATATATATATATATATTAACA
>KZ308349.1:1262407-1472378 GCA_000376725.2 Ladona fulva | reverse complement strand
GTATCCTATATGTATATATATATATATATATATTTTGTAATGAAATTCGTTTCTTACGTATATTTTATAGTTAGAATTATCGGGCTCCACGTCGGGAACCAAATCGTAAGAAATTTTCCTTACGTAGTTATTGCCGTGGCATTAAAAAAAATCTTATTGATTCGGATACCTATCATGTCCCCGTGGAGCGCCGGTCCTAAAATATCCTCAGATAAAAAATTACTATTTTACAGAACAGGATTTTATTTGATGTTTTAATTACGAGTCATAGTCTATGCTACATTTTCACACCAACATAACGAAACTGAACAGAGGAGATAGACAAGGAGTGATCAAGGCTCCGGGCGGTCCTGAGGTCCTTCCTCGATCCCGCGGTTGCGGATTGCCGATCCTTTTCTAACAGAGGTCTTCGTAAACTGTCTCTGACTGTGATCTACTCCTACCGCTCTCTGCTTATCTTCTGCTTGACTGTCTCTCATTGACCGTCTCTCTGACTTGACTGTCCGTCGTCTTTGACTTGACTCCCTTCCTTGACTGTCTTCCTCCTCGCGCCTTCAGTCACGAGGAAAGATTTTTTTGCTCCTGGCGACGCCCTTCCGGAACCACAGTTAATAACACTCCACTCGCGCGTCGCGTATTTCCGCGGACGTTCAAACGCACTTGATGCGTCTTACACAAACTCACTGCTTAACTTAACAAAATCATGCAACACATAACATTCACACAATTGGTTAACTGAAACAAATTTAATTCTCTAAAAAAAACAAATAGAAATAAAAAATTTGTGACAATGTGCATTTTGTTAAACATAATTTTTCTTAGCAAAATAATTTGTGCAGATTAAAAAAATACAGCTGCAACAATCATTCCATTTAAATACAAAATTAAAGAACACTTTCAAAGTTAAAATAAACATAAAACATGTAGCGTCATCACAAAGTACCGCTACAATATATAAGCAGACAGACAAATCTTATATCAGCTTTAATTTTTGTTAAATTTTTTTTTTTAATGCTACCTTGCAGAATACCTGAAGTGATATCTGTCTCTTTAGAGAAAACATCTCCAATTCTTTCTGTTTTCTCTCTCCAAAAAATTTGTGGGTATAAAATTTAGGTTCGATTCCCGGTCCCGTCAGACTTTTTTCAAGTCCATTCTTCCCTATAACATGATAATCAATATTTTAATAACGGATCTTTGCCATTAGCAAGTTGTGATGTACTTAATCAAATACCTTTGCAAGGTCAATAACCACCACATCAATTTTGTCCCTGAGATCCATGGTTTCTGCAATATCTTAAATGAGTCCTAGAAGCTGTATTTCACATGAGAAGCCTGATTTTAATCTATATTGCCTTTTGCACAGTCAGTCATTTTCTATCTAAAGTATGGGAATGTGATCTATAATTTTTTCCATTACTTTGCAAACTTGTGTAGTTATCTAATGATGATTTCAAACCTCCTTTATGTATTGGTATTATGATAGCTTTCATCCAATTGTCAGGAATAGATTTATTATTTAGCATTGCAATAAAAAGTGTTCTTAGATAATGAACAATTGAACCATTACCTAATTTGGTTACATGGTCACAAGGAATATCTTCCGAACCCTTCAATTTCCTTCTTTTTAATTTATGAACATTTCACAAAATAACTGAATCTAAAATTTGTAAATATTTTGGACAATTTTCCTCTGCGGGAGAACTTTCCCCTGCAGGTTTGCTAATTACTGAAATACTTATTGGGGTGACCTCATGACAGGTAAAGCTGTGGACATTCTAAACCCCTGCTAGTCTTTGAGTAATGCTCTTGGTATGACTGCTTGGTACTTCTGTTTTTTGATTATTTTTATTTAGGAGTAATTAAAGAAAAATGTATTTTTCACTGAACTGTTTTGAGGATTTTAGATTGGTATTGCAGGGTATTTAACTAAATAAAACAATCAACGCATCTCTTAATTAACAAGAGAACGTTTAGTTTAAAAATTTGGCCATTTTGAATAGAAAAATTCATTTAGATATTTCTGAAGATGGATTTGTAAACTTGGAGTTTGTTAAGTGATTGGAAGGATACCTTTTCATAATTTTGGAAGAGTCTGCATGTACCTCTCTCTGTTTAAATCTTCATCCTTACACATTATTGTGTCTGTACAACATGTGTGACATGAACCCCCAACCTCATAATACCAGGGGGCTACAATAGTATTTTGGAAGATATTGGGGGCAGCATGCCCCACTAAGATCTGATCTTGAATTATTCCTGACTTATTATATTGTAATAATTCTTTGTATTTGCAACAGGAAACCTGTTCCATGTAATATAGCAATAGCAAGGAAAAGGGAACAAAAATGCAGAAAGCTGCATAAAAAATTCAGTATGATTGGAGACTTTTAATTGTACAATACATTTCGAGTTCATTTAATGAAAGGTCATTATTTTATTGCACATATATTATAGATCATCCAAAGTGTGAAGTTCCATGGTGTCTGTCAGTAACAACACAACTGAAGTTATCTTTTATTAAAATAATTGTTTCACAGAGATGATTTTGATTGCTTTCTGTTTACTGATAAGTAGGCTACCACTGATTATCAGTCAGTGAGCAATTACCCTCTTAAGTAAATATTTAGTTAGCAATCGTGAGTTGACCAATTTTGAAGAAAGATAGCGTTACATCTGTTGGAAGAATTAAAAATGGATGCTTTTCAAATATCTGCTATAAAAAGTATAAAGCTTTCCATTTTGGTTGGAATTCTTCATATGCTTATGGCTCAAATTGAGGATTCCCTAGATTAGATTAGATTTAATAAACGGGCATAAAAATGCCCTCTTTCTGTGGGATACATAAGAGTTACATTGAATACATAAAAAAGCATACATTTTATAGGATACATAAAGAAATAGAACATAAAATATCACAATATTGATAAAAATTAAATATCACAACATTAGGTTGAGGGCATCCTTGAATAATATTACACAGGTGTGAGAATATGTGATAGCTGTTAGGAGTTATGAAAAACTGCTAGGAGGAGCACTCAAAAATCCCCAAAATAAGTTAAGACATCATGAAGATCGATTTCTGTTTACCAAAATGTACAATATACTCACATCATTAATTTATACCATAAGATATAAAAATATGGCGTGCAGATTTTTACAATTTGTCTTGCGATAAATTTGCATCCATAAGTAGGTCTTATTACATTAGAATTATGTATAACTGCTGACAGTACATTTTTGTCCTGTATATCAAGATACTTTATTGTTAGAAATTGACAGTTTACTATACTACTACTGGTAAACTATCTATCATTGAACATCATGTTATAAGCATGTGTGCAAGAAATGTGTCACTGCTACATACTTTTGTATATCTTGTTATCCACAGTCTAATAATGAAGATGTGTAGGTACCCGGAAGTAATTTACTTACCTTTTCAGCATGCCATATAAAACTAGGGAAAATTGGTGAGCTGAGATATGTCATTGTATCAGTAATCAATAAGTATATGTGTAGTTATATGTATGTGTGCTTCTTTTAAATTTATGAAACAAACACTCAACCCTTTTCCTCTTTCTGTATATCTTTCTCCTATAGTTATTAATAAGCCAATAGCCTTGATACGTGATACCCATTTCTTTTCTAAATATAAATTGTTTTTCGCCAATTTTTTTTTCTTCATTACTTTTGTCATTTATTTAGCACCCTTAATAATATTTAGGCAGAATATATTATAATCTGTTTTTGGTAACTAATTACTTGACATACTTTTCATCACCATCTTGAAATCATCTGGCCATGAACCATTGTCATTTATTTAATTGCACAATTTAACTATCTTCTAGATTCCCTCTTTTAAACTTCAGAGAATTCTATGTATTTCATCTATTCCTGATTATTTTTGGATTTGTATATCTTTGATTGTTATATTTCAGTTTGAAATATTTTAGGAACACTCTCCTCCTTTGCTATCTGAATCTTGTATGACAATGTCCTTTGGCTTCTCTTTTGCTTTATACAAATCTTTTATATACTCTCATATTTTTCTTATTTTCCTTGTATAATAATTTCCCATCTTTTTTTGTAATCGTTTGCAATTTTCTTGTACCTTTGTCATCCTTTGTAATATTTCTCACCATTTTATACATCAAATCATATTGTCCTTTCCTTTCCAGGTCTTCAATATCATTGCAGTCATCCTTCAGCCATTTTTCTTTAGCATTAGAGGTTTCTCTTCTTTGTTCATTGTTTGGTTTACAATACATTGCTCTAATATTTTTATTTTTATATTGCCTTCTTTCTTCCATTTTCTTCAGAATCTCCATTGTTATCCATGGTTCCTTTCCTGAAGGACCTTTATTGTACCCTTCTTTTTCCTTCTGCTCTGGACAATGAATTCTTTATTCTTATTCAAGTTTCTATTTTCTTCCCTGTCCTTAATTATTCCCTTTGTTGGTTATTCACCCATCCTTTCTTTTCCCCTTTCTCCATATTCTTAAAATTACATTTCCCCACATCCATTGCCTTTTCTGTTTTCTTCAGCATTATTTACCTCTCAGTAACAAACAATACACAATTGCTGGTGTTATCTACTCCTGATTGTCTACGTGCCCTCTTCACTGCATTTCAGTTTCTGTTCTCTACTAGAATTTGGTCTATTGATTGATAACTAGCTCTATCTCCCTGTAATATCCATGCATATATTGTTTTATTATTTCAAACCATTTGTTGGTTATAAATATTTTCTTGTCAAGAAATTATTTAACCAATCTATCCCACATTTAATTTTTTTTACAATATCAAATTTCCCCCCACTCTTCTTGCTTCTCTCTCTCTCTTTACCTGAACTGCATTTTAGTCACCCATAATTATTCTATACCATTCCCCTTCTTCTTATATTGCATATTCAATATTCTCACACATTCAGTTTCATGAAAAACATCTTTCCTAAATCCTTATTCAATTTTGTGTTCAACATACAAACTTGAATTATCACCAAATCGCATGGTATCATTCCTATTTTTAAGGCTATCATTCTGTCATATATTCACTTAACCCTCTGAAGTCTTTTTCTTTACATTATTACTCATTACTATTCTTCTTACTTTATCATCACCTTTTTTAACTCCAGAATAAAGTATTGTAAGTTCTGTTTCTCAATTCTTCCCTGCATCTTTACTTCACTCTAATCTGAAACATCTACTTTATTCTTTTTCATTTCAATCAAATTTTCTAACTTTCCAGACTGTAACAACAACAAATAACGTTTAAAATAAAAAATTCTTTATGACAATTGAAAGCTCCTTGTAAAAAGGAACTGATTCCTAAATGAAAATGTCAAGAATCCAGTGGTTCTAGTGTTAAGAAAAATGCTAAATATACAATCATGAAATAANACCCTCTGAAGTCTTTTTCTTTACATTATTACTCATTACTATTCTTCTTACTTTATCATCACCTTTTTTAACTCCAGAATAAAGTATTGTAAGTTCTGTTTCTCAATTCTTCCCTGCATCTTTACTTCACTCTAATCTGAAACATCTACTTTATTCAATCTGATTTCAATCAAATTTTCTAACTTTCCAGACTGTAACAACAACAAAAATATTTATGATAAAAAAATGCATTATGACAAATGTCTCCTCCTTGTAAAAAGGAACTGATTCCTAAATGAAAATGTCAAGAATCCAGTGGTTCTAGTGTTAAGAAAAATGCTAAATATACAATCATGAAATAACCTGAATGCTCATGGATGCATTCACTGCTAATCCCTTCATATTTATCATCAATCAATATTTATCACTCCAATGATAGAGTGATCAGCAGTGAATGTGTTAACAGGATTTAAACCACCAGACAGTAATGATATCAGGCTAATTCATAGTTTTACTTATTTAGGAGATAACTGAGCCTAATTAAGTTGTTATGTTCTCAGTGCATCTTACTATTTTCTCACTTCCTTTTGATGAATGTTTTTATACTGTTTTGCAGGGTTAAGGGGAGGAAGCCAAGGCTCGAGTCCAGATCAAGAAGCTGGAAAGTTTGGCACATCTCCACACATAAATAAATTCTTGGCCAGAGAGCCTCCTGATGGTTGTGAAAAGGTCAATCTTAAATTTGTTGAAGATACAAGGTAATCATGAGGAAAATGACTTCATCTCTGTGATTTGCTAATACATAAGAAAGACTCTGTGCTTTCTAGATGACCTTTCTCAATGCATAGCCTTCAGACCTCTTTCAAGATCAACAGTGATCAAAATATTGTTTGATGCTGGACATATCATATAATGCATTGTTGGGCATTAACCATTTAACCTGATGGGAGACCCAAGAGCTGTTCATATATCATAGAATACAAATTGTTCTAATCTTACAGATCTTATGTATGTTCTTGATGTCGTAGTATTGTTAAAAGTGCTTCGACAGCTGAGGTCATTTTACATGTATGCTCCCACCAGGAATCAAACCCGGGACTGCTTTCACCGAAGTCGAACACGTTACCCACTTGGCTCTCCGGGAGCCCACCTTGATATTTATCTGTAAATATTCATAAGTATTTTTATGACAAGCTAGTCTTTGTATTTCATATTTACCCCTGTCAAACTGTGTTAATAATAATGGGTGTGTTACTTTACCTTCTATTTTCATACTCATCCTTATGGAATAATTTGATGAAAGTATCATTAACTCTTTAGCATCCACTGAATTTTAAAATCTTATAGTTCATTATAACTCATTCATTTAGTATACTAAAGTATGAGAAGGATTTTGAAGCTTTCTTATCTTATAAACATGCTTAGAAATTGAAGTTGAATTTCTCTTTTGAATAAAAATAACTTCTAGGAATATAATTGCCATAGAATAACTTGTTTAAAATTTAGAAGCATCTTTAGTGTTAATGTATGTATCTTATCAGATATTCATGAGACCAGAATAAGACGACCTTAAAATCTATTTGAATTGTCCTTTAGTCACTCACTAAAGTATGGTTAGTCATATTTCAGCCCTCTGTTTTTTATGGTATTCTATTTGAGTATCATGTTATTATTAGAAAAATAGTAATATTCAATACACTAAGAAATATTGTTTAAGTAAAAAATTATATTCCCCCATTTGAAAACCTCAGACAGTGCATTATGGATGATTGAGTTACAATAAACCAATAAAATTTTCCTCTAATGCACCTCTTAATTCACTGGTAACTAAGACCTTATATTTAATTTGTTTCTGAATGCTGTTCTTAGTTGCAAACATTTTTGGTCTGAATGAATGTTTTCAAAATAAGGGAAAGTAAATTTATCTTCTCTTATAATGAAAATAGCAGAGATTTCTAGAAAATATAATAGTTGATACTCCTAACCTAAGGTATAATTAATGATTAATAATTTAAATCATTTACATAAAAAAATAAAATGATTCATAATATTCAGGTTTTAATTTGCAGTTTGAAACCAAAGTTAATATTAAGCCTTTTGAAAATATCTTTCTTTTTTAATCATATATTAGGGCATCCATAATATAGCTTACCATTGCTTCTTGTTTTTAAGGGTTGTTGGAACTGTTCATACTTGGATTGTTTGCTTTAGCTTGATGAGCACTCAATAGTTTTGTTGGGATTATCCTCTATGCATGATTGACTTATTATATAGAACCAAAGATGCAAAATGGTATGGTGTTTAGTTCTCGGATAAAATGGAGGTAAGGTTCTCTTTTGCTCATTTTATTGGCTCCCAGTTGGCTACATCAAACGTGTGGAAGCCCTTTCTGAATACTTTCAGATTATTTGAGAAATAATGAAGGATCCTATCATTGTTGTAGTAGATGACTTTAACCTTCCCTACATTGATTGGGTGCATTTATTCAGTTTGTATGCATGTAGAGAGAAGAGTATATCTTAGACATTGTTAGATATTTTCTTCTTCCACGCTCTTGATCAGATTATTATGAAGGCAACTCAGACAATCGGCAAGGATCAAGATTGCATACGTGATTTATTAGCACTTGATAGGTAGTCTAAATGTAGTTGATGGAATTTCAGACCACGATGTTATAGTTGCAGTGATTAAAGCACAAATGGTTAAATCCCTTAAGACTGTGGTAGGTTTGTTTCCTAAAACAAGATTTTTAGAACTCAGAAATTATATCAATGAGAACAGGAAGAATTTGTTGTTTTTGAGTAGTAGTATTGTTGAGGATAACTGGATGGAGTTCCTCCAAGAAAGATTAATTAGGTACTAAAGGAAGATTTCATTAGGTATGTCTTGATTAAAACCATGAGGGAGTGTAAGGAACCACATTGGATAAAATCAAAGTTGTGGGCAATGCATAGGATGCAGAGGACTTAACACTTGTGGATGAAGAAGCTTGAGAAAATCTGGGTTAATTTTAATTTTGAGCAGGAAAAATATATGGAGTATTTCAATAGGAATCACACTAAGTAGTAGTTTTTCCTTCTAAGAGCACATTTGAACCATAACAGGAAAGGTGAATGGGATGCTAAGGTTAGGCAGTAAGATTCTGAGGGGATGTTCATTGAGAGTAAAGGGAATAGCATACTTTTCCCAAATTTGATACCTCCCTGAGTATTGTTGTGCAATTTGGGATTCTCACAGGCATGATTAGTCTCCGATCTGGAGATGGTTCAACATACAGCAGCTAGGTTTGTCGAGGGAGATTTTAAATTTTACTGTAGTGTTTCTGTTATGATAGAATCCATTGGGTAAACTTCACTTAGAAATAGAAGACTAGATTATTAAAGTAAGCTTTTTGAAAAATGTATCACTACAGATTTTGTCACACGTCACTGGTGGCTTGCAGAGTTTAAATGTATATGTAAGATGTGTAAGTGGGAGTAACAATGGAAGGGCCTTAAGTTAAAGAACAAAATCGTTCTTTTAGGTCTTAGCCATTACATTGAAGATAATATAGTATCTAAAAGTGTCTCCATGTAAATAAAGGCTTGGTTTGCATAACACTTGGTTTCTTTTGCAGGAGGCCAATGATAGACCTGAGCAAGATGGACTACTGCCCCCTGAAGCCATGTGTCACATTTCAGCTGAAGCCCAGCCAGGGCTCTGCCTTCCACCCACTCTCTTCTTCCTCCTCCCTACTCCCTCCCTCTTCTATTGGCCCTTCTACATCAGGCATGCAGGAAGGTGACGAGAGGGGACCTGATGAGGGAGCAGCTTCCGAATCAACAGCAGAGTGATATGCCCAGCCAACACCTTCATCCCCATTCCCGCAGGGGTCATTGATTGCTTTCCACATGTGTTAATTGAGAGTTTTGTTAATGATCGATTGCGTGAGTGGTTGCGTGATTGGTTTGTTTAAAGCCATGGCAGGTTGCTCACTGAATGCTGCGTACACGGAAGTCTTGTTTTAGTTTATTTTTACCTTTAATCAACTGATCTCTTCCAAACCTTCCTTGATGCAGTTGCCTGTCTCTGACCCTGCAAACAGTCTTCTCAGAGATTCTCTGCATTTAATATCCTTCATATCTTAGGGATGCATTTACTTTCTGAGAATGATTCATTGCAAGCTTATAAGTGATAGCTTTTAATTTGATACAGTGAAATGTTTGTGAAGGCTCAGAGCTAAGTGATGATGTGCATTATTTGAAATGCATATGGTTTGTCTTAATTTTAAATTTATTATAGATGTTTTGTCTTATTTTTCTAGTTACATCACCCCAAAGTTGAGTTTTTAGTTATGTTTGCATTAAAGTGCAAATTTATAATTTTTAATGCATCATACAGTTATTGTGATTATCTATTTTATCTCCTTCCAAAGGAAGACAAATTGTAATTATTGATTTTAAAAGTCAATATGGATATGTTCTGCTATCTCGAAAGGATTTTTGTCAGTATTTGTTCAGATTCCTGTGTGATTTGTTGAAACATTTCCTAATAATGTTAATGCCTTTAAAATGCATACATATGTAATTGAAGATTTGTTTTTCTTTTGATTGAACCTGTATTATTTTTCAGCTTAATCTGAATCTAAACAGTGTTACTGAAGTCAAGGGAAAGCTTTTCAGCAATGGCATTTTTTGTATGTGTGTGTTGGTGCATGTGGATGGATTTGGGCCAGAGGATTGTGAAAGTGGCTTTTTTATAGCAAAATGAACCATATTTTTTGCATAAGTTTGGAGACTTAACCAAAAAAGGAAAATTAAAAAAATATTTTAATACAGGACCAGTGCTAAACTTATGCAAAAGAAATTGTGTTGCCAATTTTTGAGCCAACAGAGAGATGATTTTAGCAAGAGGTTGTTTATTAGCTTTATAGCATGTGGCATGGCCACAGAAGATGCAGGACCTTTTTAATCAATTTCCTTTTTCACCCAAACATGCCAAAATCAAATCTTTTTACGCTTGATCTGTGTTGATGAACAACTTGTATTAACAACGATTATACAATGATTCTTGTGTAGTGAAATGCTACTAAAGACTAACTAATACTTATTTAGAGACATGGTGAAAAGAAGCTTGTGTCTTTTACTGTCAGAAGAGAGAACAAAATCGTTTAGTTGAAATTTTAATTTGTGATAAGAACTAAGCACTACAGAATGATATCTTTTGCAAATATTACAAAACCACAGTGTGTTTCAATGTTTCAAGATTTCTTACATAGTATTGGCACAAGAAAGTGTTTTTGAAGAACTTGAAAAATTTTCACACCATTACCACATTTTTGTGTGTTTGCCTTTTGGGTAAAAAATGGGTAAATCATATCCACTGCATTTAGCTCGTGTGAAAAAAGCCATAGGAATTAATATTGAAGTATACCAAAGTAATGGGATTTATATAGCAAAGCAGGATGCTATAATGATGAGTTTGGTAGAAGTTTACTGGAAAGTAGAGATTTTCTTTTGGCCTTCTCATAGGCACCTTCTTTATCTTTGGACCAGGATTTAAAATAGTGCCCCATTCATCTTGGTGATGATCAAATGGGGTCTTTCTCAACATTGTGCCCCATTTATCTTGGATTGAATGGGACCTTGCACTGTATTGTGCCCCATCTATCTTGGATTGAATGGGGCTTTTCTCAGCTTGGGAAGTGTACCACAAATATACTCTGTATTTTGAGGCATGGATCATGTCACCAACAACAGATAGTGCACCTTGGACAATTTTTTTTGTACAATTCAAGTTTGTGACACACTTTGAAAGTTTCCGCTCATAATCGAATTTTGAAGTAAAGGCTCAAACATAGTTATTGTTTTGACCAAATGGAATTTTTTTCAAGCAATCGGAAGCGTTAACCAAAACAATTATCGATGTGTGTTAGACATGATGTTGCTCCAGTTTTTTTAATAACGCCAAATAGTGTATCGTTTGAACTGAGCAAAGTGATAGCATTATCACTGATCCAAAATCAAAAGAGAAAAACTTTTGGAAAGTGTTAATGTTTGCGTTGAAAAGTTTGTAAACTTCTTTTTTCTTACTTGGACTCTTGGTCACCCAATCATGGAACCCCTCTTCCGTCCCTAAGAAAAGAAAATAAACTGTTTGGTGTGTCATAAGAGAATTGTGCAAGGAAGGAGGATATTTGACCAATAATAGCGGATTCTCCATGTGTGACTGCCTTTTTTTAAAATTCCTGTGAAGGAGTAGGGTTCTTATGTATTTGAAGTGGTTGGGTAAACAGATTTGCAATGGAAATGGAAGAAATTGTAGTAGAACTAATTGGCACAAGGGAGGCACTTTATGTCTCAGCCAATATGACTGTATTACAATTGTGTCTTTGTACTGATATTTGGTGAGATACCAAGTTTTTAAACGGTAGAGAAAGTGAATTTAAGATTACAATAAAAGATCTCGGATATGTATGTAAATCGTATGAAGTGTCACAATTAAAAATGAATGAATAATTGTGTGAGTATGACTAAAATGTTTGTGGAGAATGACAATACTAGTTACCTGTCTGAAGTGGATGGGTATAATTTCTCCTCTGCATAATGGAGATCCTATTCTCAGCATGATAATATACCTGTGTTTTTTGTATTCCCTGAATAAATGCAATAATAATTGAAAATGATTTTTGAGGGTTTCATTTCTTATGACTGGAGAAGGTTGACTAAGTGGTATGGTCATTTTCATATTTGATGGTCTTAGGCCCAGTATTATGATGTACAAGGTGTGGTATAAAAATGTGAGGAATTTTTTAATTTCCAGGACTATATAATTCCAATTGCCAAAAATTTTTTGTGTATTGGTACACAACCTTAACATACATTGTTAAGGGAAGCCATTTTGAAAGCTTAGTCTATTGTTGGCAGTCAAAAAGGTTACACATGTTTAACTGTGATTGGTGATGGGAATATATACTCAGAATGAAATATAATTCAGTTTTGGGAATAGGAAGAAATCACAGGGGGTCTGCTGAATATGTTGGTTGAGACATCATAATGATCTTGGTTTTTACCAAAAATTCACAAACAATCAGTGAAGTGTGAGCTGGTGCAATTGCCACAAATTGTTTCGCCACAGGTCCGATCATTTTCTTCGGATTGCTTCACACAAACTGCACAGAACTTCCAGGTAATATTCCTTATTGACCTTAAGACCTGGTGGCAAGAATTCATGATGCACTATGCCATTGAAATTGAAGAAAACCATGAGCAGAACCCTTGCATTTGATCGAAGTTGATGTCTTTTTTTCGGTCTTGGTTCTGCAGAAAGTTTCCATTGGGACGACTGGGCCTTAGTTTTGATGTCATATCGATATACCCAGGTTTCTTCACCAGTTATGCCCCTTAAATAAGTTCTGGATTGTCATTAACTTCATTTAGCAACTCTTGAGCAATGATCATTCAGTACTGCTTTTGGTCAAAATTGAACAATTTTGGGACAAATATTGCTGCCCCCAGTTTCATGCCCAAAACATCTTTAAAACTTTCTTGGCATGAGCCAAATGATATGCCAACCTCATCAGCAACCTCTCTTCTAGTGATGCAGTGATTATCCATAATCATTTCCTACACCTTTTCGATGTTATCATTGGTTGTCGAAATGCTGGGACCTCCAGAGTGCTCGTCATCTTCAGTGTCTTCATGACCCACTTGAAAACGTTTGTACCACTTGTAAACTCTCGTTTTATTCATTGAACATTTGCCAAAAGCAATGTTTAACATTTCCAATGTGGTGGAGCACTTTGTTCCATTTCTAACACAGAATTTAATGCAAATTCTTTGTTCCATTTTAACTGCCAAAAAGTCAAAAATTGCTAATCACAGTTAAACAAGTGTAACCTTTTTTAAAGCCACTACTGATAGACTAAGCTTTCAAAATGGTTGCCCTTAAGAATGTACGTTAGGAACATGTATACCAATACACAGAAAAAAATTTTGACAATTGGAATTTTACTGCCAGGGAAATTAAAAAATTTCACTTTTTTAAATCACAAATTTTAACACCTGGCCATGGGAAGATAAAACTCTTTCAAAGAATACATCCTTGAGTTGAGAATTTTTAGGTCAAGATAGAAGAATTCTCTTATAATTATTATCAAAAACCAATGGAGTGGAATAACAGTTGCCAAATTCTTTGAACACTTTTACAAGATTTGTACGGTTGCCTTTAGTAGTTGAGAACAACTGATCACTCTTTACTAAATGACTAAATTTTCAATAAAATTTATGTAATTGATTCCTTTAAAATTTCTGCTGGCTAATATGGCAATTACATGCTTAAATGTGAGATGGTCAATCTAGAATGCTTGAAAGAAGAACAATGGTCATTTGAAGTATCTATGAAGGGTGGTTGAAATAGAGAAACAGTCCAGGTCAAATTCAAAGATTGTTTGAGGAAAAGAGTAGCTTTCTTACCCAATCTGTCATAATTCCCATAAAACTTCTTTGCTTAGTACGCCAAATGTCTGCTGATGCTAATATAAGTGGAATCGCTTTGATGCCAAACATAGTTAGAGTGCTTGCACTCCAATTCCAGTACCCAAGGAAGGAAAGGTACAATACCCAAGGAATCCTGGCTAGTTGGATTTATCCTGCTAGGGAATGGTTCCCTGCAATGGAAATTTTTCCTGCTAGGGAATGTGTTAGTGTGTTGTTATTGCTTAAGAACACCATTGTAATTGTCCAGTAAATGGATGTTTGAGGGGAATTGGGAAAAAAATTTTAAAAAGAAATGAATATTTTAAAAGGAGTTCTCACTTGCTCACATAATTTTAAATAAACCTGAAATAAAATCTCCTTAAAGTGTATATTATATTTGTGTATTGTATTATGGAACAGGGAAACTAATAATTTGTATTTGAGATACATTCTGGTCATGGTTTTGAAATATATGATACAATTTTATTTAAATAAATATTTTAAAATACGTGTATTTAACATACTATCCAGCATACAGACTACCAAGCCCTGGGCATACGTAGATATTTTCCACATAAATGAAAATTATGTGGCATGAATGCCAATACACTATATGCATGCATTCCATTCATCAAAAGCTAACTATTTAATGAGGGATTTGAAAAGAAAATGTTTCTGGTTGAAAAGTGTTTCCTCTAATATTTGCTGGTTGTTCATACTATTTTCTTATATTATTTTAGAATTACTTGAACTGCTGTTAAATATTTTCTTAGTACACTACAAATTAAGTTCACAATTTTTGTAAACACCATGGTTTCTATGTAGGGCTGGACATCTACCAAAGGGGGCCCCACGTGCAAATTTCCGTAGTCTCTTCTCCACTTCCTCTGCCCAGGTGATAGGCATAAGTTCATAAATAAAAGATGATATTTTCCTGGATGCCAGGCATCCACAGAACACCTCTTTTGACTTTCCTTGTGTCTATGATGCTGAACCATATTTTTAAGTAATTCTTGTTATTGTTGGTTTAAAATAGCATTTTCCATTATTCCATACAACGAACTTTTACTTATTTTTTTTAAATAAAAAGTTTATTTGGAAAGAAAATTAAGACTTATATATGTATTAATTAAAACTGTGACTTGCTTCGTCAGATTTTCTATTCTGTTGAAACAATGTTTGAAACAATATTTAAACAACCTACCCTTTATGGTTTCCATACATTATAGAAAACTTATAAGAGTATCATATCTCTGCATGATTGTGAAAAAAAATACTGTTTGACTTGATGATGTTTATCACAATTTTATTCTGTAATATTGATTGTTTCGAATTTTTGTTACCAGGTATTACGAGGGGTATAGACGTCTATAAAAATATCATTGGAAAGTAGTTGCATAATTCACACTCATGAATTAATGTTTCGCAAGGGTTAAATAAGTCTTTCATCTATTCCATGTGTAATACATAAAAAACAAATTATGTATACTCTATATATTTTCTACAAATTCGCATATATGCGAAGTTTTAGGGAAAAGTCTAAGTAATGCAAAAACGAAAAATTGTAGCAGATTTCCACTTATTTTCAACTCTAAATTTAAATGAATGTTAACTAAATTAATTTTTATTATGTTAATGTTGCTGCTAAATCTTCGCGAGCATTTAATTTGCGCATTCGTTATTCGATTTGAATCATATTGTTTCGATGTAAGTACTCTTACCGGTCGGTTGAATAAGATCATTAGGTGACAATGAAGATGAAATTATCGTGATACTATTAATTCCATAAATTTAAAGTTAAGTGTAATATTCATTAATTGTTTAGCTGAGCTTCTGCGTTATTCTTTCATCCTGAGAACGATCCTTTTAAGTTCAGAATTGTTATCAACAGTTAGTAAGAAGAGAGAACGTTGAGGAAGATTATTGGGCGCCGTCAAGCAGCCAAAAGAACCAGAATGTTACTGGTTAAGCTATTTAATTTATATTTTGGTGATATTGGTTTTCTCGTTTTAATTTCATTACCAGAAGTTTGATGCTAGGCGAAATCGATTTCGAATATTTCCTCCAGACCCGAAGTAGTAAGAGCTATATCCGAGAGTAAGCGCTGACCGTCGAAGTGAGATTTTCCTGTTAGTACAACGCATAGATGGCGTCTCGCTCGTTGCAGACGGCTGGTTCTGCGGCGCCCTGGGAACGTTCTCCTCAGTATATCCGCAGCAAAGGACGAGGCAATGTGAAGTTGTTGACTCTTTAGCTGTAGGATTGCTCACCATGGTGATTTCTGCGGATCTGAGAGCCACTGACTTGGTCTCTCCTCATGTGTAGAGGAGAAATCTCCTGGATTTTTTTGTTATCGTCGGAGCCAATATACTGTGCAGTGTAACGCACGTGAAAAATGGTGTATTGTTTTCTCGACCAGTGACAGAATAGTGTTGTTTCTCTGTCAACTATATCCTGTCGTAGTCAACCGGTGTATTCCGAAGGGACACCACCCTCCGGTCACCCGTGTGACGGTGTTGTCAAAGGCGTGCGTTCCGAGTGTGTTTCATATAGAAGTGCTAAAGGTCCTGAGAAGGAAGAGTTTGGTTGGTATGCAGATTCCCTGCGAGAGGTGTTTCTGATCGCGAGCCGAGCTTCGTAAGAGAGAGACGTTCGTCTTAGTAAGGTCAGTGCCTCTTCTTTCATTTGAAAACAGTACTTTTCGAGGAGTTCCTCCTCGGCATCACCTTTGTTTCCTCTCTTCAAATCTCCTCCGAACGTCGTTGCCGCGCGCGGGGTTTCCTGCAGCGATGGAGAAATAACCGCCCGTCTCCCGCATGTCACTTTCCCCCGCAGAGGCTTTTCGATCACCTTCGTGAGATCCTCGGCCTCTAGGCAGCACTGGAATATGTTTCATGGCATTGGAATTCTCGTATCACGGCTGCAATCTCCAGGAACTCGCGTTCCTGAGCATCCGGGAGAAGTTGTTTATCTCCGCGATGACAATATTTCTCCCACCGACGCGTGGTTTCGATGGCAACGGGTTGAAGACGCCCTTCCGCTGTGACCTCCGGCGTCTCGGACCTCCCATTCCGCACCGGCGTCGTCAGTGGCATTCTCGATCGATCCGATGAATATCATCCCTCACTTGATTCGCCCTTTCGTTTTCTTCATCTCTCTGGGGAAAAGGCCCGTTTCGCTAGCCATTCAAGCTTTGATCTCCTCGTTTCACCCCTTGATCACGATTCTGACAAATGAAGAGCGCTGGAAACAACCGCCCCACGAGTGTCGTCCGCCCTGAGAACGCTTTGCTTTCATTGATCCGGTGTTTGGGGAGGACGGCTGGGGGCCGCATGCAGCCGGATTGGTTAGCGGGGAGACGGAACCCTTCCAGACGGCGTTTTTTATGTCTGCCCATACATTAACTTGTACTTTGGTTTCATGTACTCTTTCGATCACTAGAAGGTTTTTTCCAATACACCTCGCGGTGTTGCAAAAGCCCTCTTGGGTTGCAGGTCTCGCGGTGTGGCACAAGTCCTCCAAGGTTGTAGGCCCTCATTCTTAAGGTGTCTTTGAGTACAATGCTATTGTATTGCAATTTTACAAACAACTGTATTTCTGCAATCCTAAGGATGTCGTAATAAACTATAATATCTGAAAGTCTTATATTCGTCAATGAAGCGGCGAATGTCGGCAATCACTGGAGTCACGGATGAACTGCCCCTGCAATGGGGAATGTAGAAGCTTCGGTTCTGTTTTATTACTCCCCCCAGTCTGTTGCAATCAGTTGTATTGGGTGAATGGGTTGGTTAAGGTGGTTTTTCAGTTTCAATTAATTATTTATCGCATTTATTAACTTTTTTTAAATTGGAAAACCATCAAACCAAGTGTCCAAAATTTTGGGAAAAAGAGACTTGGGACTGGTAAAAACCAGAACTGGTTCGTGAAATTGAATTTCATGGATAACTTCTCCTGATGACTGCCGACTTATGTGACGAAACCGTTCGTTAAATAAAATACTGTAGAAAAATGCGAAATCTTAGTTTTCGAGGATTAGTATCGGGAATTGTATCGGAATCGGTAAGAAATTTGATATCATCCAATGACTCCCTTTGATTTTGTTGATTCGCTATCCTTCGGCGGAATTCGAATCATGGAATTTTCTCAGCGTGCCCTTTTCTTATTTAATCGGACAATTATTATTTTACAAACAGAAGTAAGGCAATGTTCCTTATTATAATTTTTATTTTAGAGCGACAGCTCTTTTTTCGAGTGGTTTCCATCGGTCCTCATCAATCTGTACTGATTCAGGGATGATTTCAAACTGTTTTGCAAGTATATTATATAGAAAAGTATTGAAAAATTCTGGCACACGACGGTGGTACGTAACAGTAGCTTTCTGTGAAGAACGATAAGTTTATAGCGGGAACTTTTTGAGCGCCAAATGAGATGCTGGAGAATTGCAGTTGCTTCGTCTCGTGACTTTGATTACTTATCGGCCAGTACATTCTATATTGTCTAATTGATCTTAGATCGTTAGTACGATTATCTAGAATGCGTACGAGGTAGAAAACATCTGCAGCGGTTAAATAACGGCTTCTTATTTGAAAAGGAGAGATGTTTTGCCATCAGTTTCGATAGCGAAATTAGCCAAAGCTAAGCGATTGAAAAATTCTCTACTCTTTCGTTGAAGATTATTGTTTGCGAAAGAAGTTGCTCGCTTTTTCCCTTATTGTGGGTGCTGAAAGTGGGGACTTAAGTTATTACTTAGTGAATGGTCAAAAAAGGTTTTGGATTGACATTTTTCGTTTTCTCCAATTTTTGCTGTAGGTATGTGGTTTTTGTTTATTAATGCCCAGCGGAGTAATATTTGGCCAATGTAGACCTGACACCGGGAAATAGCCAAGGAAATCTCATTCTTCTATCATTCACAAAATTTTACTTCATGTCAAATTATTTAAAGTAATGCGTTGTTTTCGTGAATTTTTTTGCTGCGCGTTCTTGTTATAAAAAGAAAAGCTACTTATTGTGAAATTAATTTTATTTTTTGACATTTATGAACAGTTATATTTACAGACTTATGTATATTTATATAATTTGTAAATTATTGCAGTCAGTGTAAAATTTCAGTTATTTATGTCGTTATGACTGGATGGAAATTAAGAAATGGAATGAATTCACAAAGTAATGATGAACGGATGGCTAGGTATTCCTGGGTATGTTTTGAATTCCAAAAATATTCATTCTTCGTGGATATCAAGAGATAAATTGCCTAAAAAACTGGCTTCTATCCAACTGACCATTGATGTTTGAATGAATGAGGAATAAATATAAAATGTTTTATGAAGAGGATTTACTTCGAATGGGATATGTACGTTAACCGTAACAATAATTTAAGGGTTTTTCACGAAATTTTTAAATGCTTTTATTATTTCTCGAACAAAAAATCTATGAGTTACTTTTAAAATACATTGGAAAGCTCTTGCGGCTCTTTTGTAGTCTGTCTATGTATATGTAAAATCGGTTGGTTAAAATTCTTGTAAATTAATTGATATAAAATAAATATTTGCAGTTGTAAACTAATGTATAAGTCCCAAAAAATGTAATTGATAAGTAAGACCTAGATCCGAGCTGCTCTCCTGTTGCACACTTTCCATTTAATTCAATATTATGCTTATTAGTGGGGTTTCCAATTTATCTTCATTTTGTGACATTCTGGAATGGAAAGTCTTATTTCCCGAGAATTCTCAGGAATTCCCGAAATAACCTTTTTCATTAAAATTCTACGATCGCCAGTAATAATCGAAAAAGCTGTTGATGTTAAATATAGACGTTGGGCTTTCGGAGTCCGTGGCTCGGCGCAGGTGTTCAGATGTTTGAGAAATTCCAAATAAGATTTCGATTTCCAAATATGATTTCCTAATTGGCCAACCGAAACTTCGCTTCAGGAGATGAGTCCTACTTTGTATTATTTCTTTGATAAGTAAAAATATTCTTCAAATATTATTTGCTATTTTAAAAATACTGTAAGATATTAATTTCCCAGTTATACAAACTGTGATCCCTCTATTAAAAATTATTATTTGTCACAATTATTCGATGTAGAAAAATTTCTTTAATTTTCCGTAAGCCTTGGTAGAAATGCACAGTGCGACCAAAAGTATTGAGAGGGAATTATGTTCAAGTCGTTCTTCATCCGAGCTCATTCTTTTCCTTAAAAAAACAAGCATTTTTCCGTGTGTATATCCCTCTTTTCATTCTTGATAACTTCTTTCGCCAAAGAGAATAATTTACTGGAGAGTATTTCAATATTTTCGCAGTACTTCGAAGGTAGCTTATGTCACAAATCATGCGGATTAGTTTTTGGAACTCCATCTAATCTGAGTCATAGTTTATCATCTTTGTATTCAGAATCCGTATTAAATTCACCATCGCCGATGTTTCGTCTCAAATTTTCGAAATAAAGTCCCTTTGTTACAACTAGTTATTTAGTATTATTATTATTTACTAGTTAGTTTAGTCATGATTGTAGTAGAACTGTTGAATAGTTGGTGATAACTATCCCAATTTTCCATTTTGAAAATAAACCGTCACCTGTAATTGTTACCAAGTTTAAACTGAAAGTATTCTAACATTTACTGAAGTGATTATAACGATTTTCCGCTGTACTTTTTTCTCTCCATGATCAAATATTCCATGATATATATGATTTACAAAAGCCAAAACTATCTAGCCATGTATTATGTGCAGGGTTATGAGACCCGATTTCCGGACTAAATTTTCTCGGGATTCGAGAAAGGGAAAGCGATAACATTTCCTGAGGAAGGGCGGGAATTCTTTCCCGCCCATTTTTCTATATCTCTTACATTTGGCAATTGCTTACCTTCGCCGGTGATAAGAGAAGTCGGATATCAGCAGTAGCAGAGTTCCATTGAGTATAGTTGAGTGTGTCCTATTTACACGTATTTCCTTACAAAACCTTTTCATTATTTGTATTGTGGAGCGGTGACTGTTGCGGTGAAGAAATATTGTTGCTTGTTGTGGTAACAGGCAAGGGATTGTTGAGGAATCCCCATTCGTGATCAAGGAAATTGAAGTGATCGTACTCTGCGGGTGTATGTTGTAATAGGCAAGAATTTTCGATACGTATAGATTTGTGGACAAAATTATTCTCATTCTCCTCATTAAGTAAAGCATCTATTCATAGGATTGGTCGAAATGATCTCTCTCCACGTTGCTGTCTTATCGTTCTGAAAAACGAGTCCTTTTACATCCATAAATGAAATATTTGCTGAGATATAATCATTTGTTTGACCCTCTACCGCAGCCTTCTACAGTTAGACATCGATTTTTAGCAACTTTGAGACACGTTATCTCAGGCAGTATTCCGTAACAAAACTTGGTATTCCTATACAACCTATGTTGCTCTATTACATAAAATAATAAGAAATCTTTTATGAGGGAAATCTACGAAGAAAATTTGAAGCAAAATCGGCCCAAAAAATTTGGCATTTTATATATTTTGAAATAAACATAAGATAAACACGAAACGTTGTGCCTTATAACTACTCCATACAAAGTATTTAAATAAAAACTTTTATTACCTTAATGCCGTCCGTTTGTTTAAAAATTGAGTGCAAATGTTGTGATTTTCGTTACGACGCCGAAAATAGGTTATACATTTACAAAAAAAGACCCTCTCGAAACTATTCCAAATTATTTTTAAAAGAAAGAGCATACTTTTTTCCCTCTAAAAACTTAATTCTGGTTTTTCATCGCGGGTGTATAAGGACCGAGAAATCGGGATGAAGATGAAGTTACCTCCGCCCGAAAAATGTGGCGCGAAAAAAAATTTAAAGTTTGGCATTTTATATATCTGCAAATAAACATAACGTTAAAGCGATACTTTGTGCCTTATAACTACTTAATACGAAGTGCACGAATAAAAAGTTTCACTTTCCGAATGCTTTCCGTTAGTTTAATAATTGACTGTAAATATTACGATATTACATTACGATATATTGCTAAAATCGATGTCTAACTGTAGAAGGCTGCGGTAGGGGGTCAAAAAATTGACCATAACTCAGCAAATATTTCATCGATGGATGTAAAACTTGGTAAATGATCATAGAGGATATGAAGTTATGTTCATACAAAATTTCATTGAAATCGGTGATGGTCGAGCGGGGACCGTTGGTCCACTTGACATGGAATGGCCCATCGGCCGAATTAGCAGGGGGTCCCATAATACGAATTCGTCTTCCGAATTGAATTTATCAAGCAATCGAAGCCTGGCATCTAATTTTCTTTCTTTCAAAGATGCCCAACCAGCTTATGCTAGAATTTTCGCAACGCTTATTATTTTATCATTGCTTTTTTTTAACAAATCATATCGCCTTGTACTTTCTCGTGTTCGCAGCTGCACGTTTCATCCGCTGGATCCCATATACTCACCAGATGGGTTCGAGTAGATCTACTTTGAAGCGAAAATTTTCAAATGATTTTTGTTATTAGCGTCAGTGAAAGTGAGAGGTTTATTATTCTGTCTAATTTCTCATAATTATTCACTTGGAATACTTTTTATGAAATTTCATAGGCTGTAAACGAGTAATTCAACGATTGAGAAATTTCACTTTTGCTCATTAGTTTGAAACTGATCTGAGTTCTTGCAAAATACAATAATTATATACATTAAACTTAGAAAATATTCCGATTAGACGCTCGGTATTTTTCATGCATCACTCGGTTCATTGTATGTGTTACTAACTCAGAAGCAGTAAAGATTTTGAAAACTGCTATTTGAGGAATTTTCACGTAATATTATATATCAAATAAAAAAATCGGGGCAGTTATGATAGAAAATTTCTCTGAAAATAAATTATGAAATCGTTTAAGAACATAAATGTTCTATGCTTAACTAATGAATCGTAAAATGGATAAACTTTGTCGTCCATAATTTTCTTACCTTTGCGATATCATTCTTTCCAGGTACTTACGAAATTTTCTGTTATGTTTTGAGAAGTTTTGCTCGTGTAATAATCGTATAATAATAAGTCAGGAAACTTTTTGTGTTAGGGCGGAAACATTCCGAAATTGGGACGTCTTTCAACCCCAATTCTAAGAAACGTCGGCCATTCCTCAATTAAGTGCTAATGATCATACCAGCCTTGGAGCTAAGGAGTTTACTTAGAGATTCAAGTCTAAAAGAAGCTGGAAACACTGCCAATAGTAATTCTCGAGTCATTCTGTGCTCAAAGTACTTCCGAAATCCGATCTTAAGCGACTTTACAACTGCCAGTCGTCCGTGAATCATATCTCGAAACTCTCCGTAATTTCCTCGTGTTTCCATTCAAGGAAAATCATGGCTATTTTTTCACCTTGTTTGCCGTTAGAGCTAACTTTGGCTCATGAGCACTCATGCTGAGCTTTTGTTTGAAGAAAATTTTCGCAGATTTTGTAAGAATTGGGATTTTTTTTATTTACTTGAACAAAGCATTCATTAGAATCAGGACCTCCATTGCTCTGGGCTTACTTTCGCCCCCCCCCCCCTAAGATCTGATAGCTCTGTTATCTCTATTGCTGAGTTGCTTTCGTCTAAGTTCCCGTTATCTCGCGTGAAGGCTTTTTAAATGACTTATTCAGGAGATTAGCTGGCTTTAGTAATAACAATACTTCTGCTATCTTGATGCCAGTAGACGTTATAACACCTCAGCTGAATTTTATATCTCGCGGAGTGAGAGTAATGGAAGTTTGCCTTGGAATATTTCTCGTATTTTACTTAAGGAAAACGGTATAGGTGTCTTTGCACGTAAAGACCTGCTTATAAGAAAAATCCCAAAGAAAAACGAACGTGAGAAAAGTCCGACAGGATCAGAACTAGACGGATTCCATGTTCGAGTCCTGGACCTGTTAAACGTTTTTCATGTCCGTTTTTCCTTTTTCCTTAAGAATTTTTCTAGTTAGTCAAGGAGACTGCAGGTATACCGTCAATCGGTAAAGACGGGACATTTTTCAGTTACACTTCGAAAAATGTCCCATATTTGGGACGTATTTTTCGTAGTGTTTTGTGTTTTTATTACTTCAATCTAGGCCAGGATAGTAATTTATTTCGAGCATTAATATGTAATTTTATGACGATTATAGTTCATCTCATTTATCTCAACCAGAGCATCTGGTTTCTTTACATATCGTGGATTGGAATTCTAAACTTCAACCTTTGGTCGAGGAGGAATAGGTCGCTTGGCTCTGATGTCCTTTTTGTTACTTTTAATGCCAATATCCTTTTTAATCAGGCTGCATTTCAAATATGTATTGCTTGTAGTCAATTTGTACCGCTTCGAAATTGTTTTTAAAAAATCTAATTTAATTTATAAGTAATCGAAAAATCAAAATTTTAAAATTTCCAATTTTATCTTAGATATGTAAAAAAGGGGCTGTGGAACAGGAAATAAACGGATTTTTTTCAAGAAGTGATGAAAACATCGCAAGTTCTTTGCCGTAGCAGAGATTCTACTTTTCGCCATTAAATTAAGGAATTTTTATTTCTTCATTTTCTCTAAATTCTTCAGCGTTTTTCGCTTAGTGTAATTCTGTAAATCAAGCTCAAAATACGGCCCGAGGGACACATGAGACCCACCAAGTAGATTTCACACACAGACCCGCGATATGTTTTGTAAATTATTCCTGTTTACAAAGTTTTTAATTATTTTACTTAAAAAAAGGGAAAAATATAGTTCTCATTTAATACCAGATTTAAAAAAACTTTCTAATGAAAAAATTGTCATGTGTTATATTGATTATATCTTCTTTTTTGTTCAGATAAATATTAGGGAGTATGAAGATTCTCGCTGCTACAGCAACAGCTTCGTCTTATGATTTCATTCAAATAGGTATTCATAGGAAAAGGGTTAAGGTGACTTTGTACTTAAAGGCCACTAGGAAAGGGGACTAGGAAAATTCTTAAGGAAAAGATGGACTTGAAAAAAACTTTACAGGACCTGGACTCGAACCTGACCCCTCTTCCAGAACCAATCTTCTTTTGCCTCACCCTTACCTTCAGTTTCCCAAAAACGGCATAATAGAATGTTCTGGCTCGATAGCTTAATTTGATCCTCCCGGGAAGTGGAAGATTCCAAGTTTGAGACCTGATCCTTTCAGACCTCTTACCTCCTATTTCTCCTTGGGAGAAATGGAAATTCTTTGTAATGTAATAATACTAATCTTCATTTTCCAAAAACTAATCCGCGGCTGCGGTCACTTTTCCCTCCCCTTATTGTACGATGCACAAGACTACTGTACATTAATTCTGAATTTCTGTTTTCACACGTTTTTGCGCGTAATTTCTCGCGTTTTCGTCATAATTAGCATTCGATAGGTGTCGAGCGACTGAAGAACACGCGCATCCGTTCCGGAATTCGAACCCGTATCACAGTATCGTTCTCCTCAGCTCCTCGTCCTTTTCTAGTTTCTAAAATATTACTCTCAGCCCGGAGTTTCCTTTTATTTTTAGTTAGTCTAGGACTCGCCCAGTGGCGCTTGTTCTTTCCTTTCACCGTGGCCGCCCTTGAAGCAATTTCTACGCTTTATCTTGAGAATCACGCAGTTTCATTCAGCGTCGTGTGCGACGACCAAGAAATCGAATCAAATCGATTGTGTATCGTCGAAATCGCTTCGGTTTCCACGTTAGCGGCCAATAGGCTTCAGAGAGCAGTTGCTCACGAGGAACGTCCCAATTCTTCGTTAATACATTTTACTGCTTCTTAAAATATTTTTAATCTCGGATGACTAGAATTTTTAAATACAATGCGAAAACTGAAGTTAAATCTCTGGAAGGGGATGGACATTTCTGCTGAACGATAATTTTCATACTATAAACGTTGACAGAAATATTTGGCTTTTATATTTAAGTATTTGATTTAGATTGATTCATTTTTATAAGCTTGTAAAACTACCCAATAGCTGCTAGTTATAAAATACTAAAAGTAAATAACTCACATAAGCAAGTATATCTAAATTTCATGTCTCACTCCTTATTGGTGGTTCCTTAATCTCCATCAAAAACCCCTTTTTCGTTATCACAACAAACAGCAAATTCCATTTAAAAATTAGTCATTACACCCCAATATACAGTCGATCAAATTATTTTTTGTTTTAACACGCATATGAATTCTTAAAAAAAACACTGGGATTTCTTCTCTTAATGATTATTGACTATATTTTAAAAGTAGTGATCCGGTAAGGACAGCTTAAAAATGTCTATGCAACTGCATGAGAATTAATGGCCGCGATACAAATTTCACGATTGACTACCTTGTACTGTAAATAGTCGAAATCATTAAATGTTTGAAATGCTAAATGGTGTATTTGAAAATGACATTTAAGAATCTATAGCGAAGAATGAGGGAAGTATTCTTGGGGTAAAGTTTTTCTGAAAATTACTTGTGATCACTGGAACAAATTCCTGTAAATGGGACTCGTTGTAATGCAGTGTAAAATTTATTTCGTCTAATGTTATATAGAGGTTTTCAATATTTTCTTAAATTAGAGGTTTAAACTTTGAATGGCTACTCCATATACCCTCATAAACCTATAAATTTTATATTTACGTAGAATTTTCTGTTAATATAAACGCCAACATTGCGCTAGGTTTCCTATTCGTTATCGAAACGTCGGCAAAAATCTCTATTAAGAAATAACTACTTAATTTGGCAAATTATAGTCTCAATTTGCGAACGCAAACAGGCATGCCTTAGCCAGGATTCGAACCTCGGTGTTGCTACGCAAGTGCGCTAAACCCTACGCCAATGATGAAGGGAAACTTTCTTACCTAAATAACTTAAAATAGAAACAGCTGAATTAGTTATGATTTCGTAAAATATACCATTAGGTAATAAAATGAAATTTTATGTTTGGTCCGATCTATCTCTTAATCATAAAAATTGTGATCTTTCTAATTTTGATATCTAATTCATATCCTCGCGGATATGATTTTCGTTAATCTGCAAAACATGGTTTGTCATTGAATTGCGTGAATTCGTAGCCGAGTTATTATTTGGCTGAACTGAGTCTCAACAAATTGACCTCATACAAGAATCCGAGCATATTCCTTCCAAATAAAAATTTAACTTTAGTAAAATTATTAATATCTTCCCTTTCAACACTTATCGATGTACATTTATTTGTTGGAAGCTTTTAGTTTTTTCCGATTCGCGACTCGAAGTGATTCGCTCGAAGTTTGAAAATTCATCGGATAGTACGTGATTATCAGCAGAATTGTTTAGTTCGATTAGTTTAGCAGTTATCCCTGTCTCGTCATGTGATTTATCCTCAAAGAATCATCGATGGAGTTGTGCACTGAGGAGTGCATTATTCCCTTCAAATGTTGGCTTGCTCACGAGCCAGCTATTTTATACCCTCAAATAGACTCGATTATCTGTGGAATCGCCTCTCTTATCTTAATCTTCTATTTCTTCGCTCCGCCCTGACCCCTATTTTCTCGGATTAAGGTCAGTTTATCAGGGACCCGATCTACAACTTATCGGCGCATCGATACAGCTGACTCTACAAGATCATTTTTGCTTATCTTCTCAGTGTTATAGACCGATTCACTCGTGTAACCAACTTTGATTGCTTTCAATACGCATTCTTCTTGTGCTTTTTTCCCTACTTTTCGTCGACGATAGAGTTTATTGCCGACATTTTACCGTTTCAGGGATGAAAAAACAGTCGTGTGTATTTGTCATAGAAGCAAAAGTGTAGGTAACTTCCGAAGAATTGCAAAATTTGGCAAAGGAATGACATTAATATAAATAATTCACGGTATTCCATCTCAGGGTCAGCCTGTAATCGCTTATTCACAATTCATTGATCGATATTCCTCTTGCGTACATCTTTCACATCTGAGTCATCCATACATTCTATTTTATTCTTTGAGCTACTTACGTTTATTCAGCATCTTATTCGTAACATTCTATCGGCTTTCTCTCGGTCATCCTCTCCCTTTAGAACCAATCACATTTTCGTCGTATCCCAGTGTAGTAATTTTGCTACACTTTCAATTTGAGAAAAACAATCGCTTGAAACACAAATTAAAAATTTTTCTTGTGATCTGACGTTAGATGTGGAAATCTTCAAATGAGGAATGGGTTTCTTTGCAGCGGTATTTTCATGAATGGATTTTAACTAAAAATTTGCCGTCATCTAATTTTGTGCGATAACCCTTGAATGTTCCTCAGTGAGATGAATTCCTTGTACTTCATCTCAGTACATATTTGTTCATCACCACCTTTTGTAGCATTTTTTCACCATTTCGTCGCATTTTGTCTCGTCGTGGTTGAACCTTTCCCTTCCGTGTTCCTTGTTTTATTCCCGTTGATAATGACCCTATTTTCTTATCATTCATCTGTCATCTGTTGACCTTAACCTTTTCGTGTCCTTTGCTATCTCACCTTCTTAATAAGTTCCCTCCAATCGATTCTTTTATCGTGCTTTCTCCACTTAAAATTAGGTGTTACGGGTGTTTCAGTCACTTAGAGTCACTAATTAACTCATAATTCAAATAAAACGTTATGAGAGGCCGCCGGTGGGGAATTTTCTGTGATCTCCCACGGTAAATGAGTACTTTAAAATATTAAACCTGACTCTAATTCCTCAATTTCTGAGAAGCTGCGAAGGCTTACAAGTACTCGAAGACTATATTAGATCCATATTCTTTTTCAATATTACTCGTTTTATTGCTGGATAATCTATTTTTTAAATAATATGAAATGGTTGGATAGAAAGATCGACCTCGTGGCAGTTTAAACTAGTTGAAACTCAGTAATGTCGCCTATGAAGAATTCAAAGAAAATATGAAAAGTAATGCTCATAGTGTCTAACTCGATTATCTGCAGCTGTGTTGCCCGGCAACTCTATCGGCCCACTCTTGTTTCGGAGATGCTCCGTTTTGCCAAAGAATCCGTCTTTCAGAGAATACGTTTTTCGTGCTTTGCACTAAGTTAAAGAGTTAAAAATATCGGAATAGAATAATGTTGAGAATCATGAGGCGACCAAATGGTCAGTTGCCACTTAACATAAGGGAATAAGTTAATAATAGTATTGTTACATTCAATATCGTTTATGCTGGTAGTCTTTTGGATAGTTACTTTTATTATTTTTCCAATTGAGACTCAGTGGACATTATGGGTTTATTCTTAGAGTATGACTTGCTGAATATTAATTAATATGAATTGTTTTCAGTAATTTAAAAGAACATGTCACGAAACCTAGTAACATTTATTATCTGATTAATTCACAAATAGTTGGGAAGGAAATGTCTCAAAATACCACTTTAATTAAGAAAACAAATTCATGAAAATAATGACGAAGACCACTTTATTAGAATAAACGAACGAATTTTGGTCTGAAAAGACTACTTTTGTAATAAACCTTTCAAGTCACACTCACAAAAACCTCTGCCTCGACCAGGACTTGAACTAGGTGTTTTCCTAGTATTAGAATTAGAACGATAACCGCTACGCCACCGCGAATATTATTAATATTCTAAGATAGTAGTAGTAGCATTGTTAAAAGTGCTTCGACAGCTTAGGTCATTTCGCACGTAGGCTCCCACCAGGAATCGAACCCGGGATCGCTTTCGCGAAGTCGAACGCGTTTCCCACTTGGCTATCCGGGAGCCCATATTCTGAGATAATAATACGGTCTAGGTCCTCAAAGTGGGTGTCTATCTAGTGAGCATCGATCAAATGAGTGTCGATCTAAGGAATGTCGATCTAAGGAGTGTCATTCTATGCTTTTCGGTCAAAAAATAGTTTATCCTCGTCATCATAATGTAATCTCTAAAAGCTCTGTTTTATCGGTGCATAAACCGCAAACAAACACATGTCATTCAACTTCCATAACTCTGACATTGAAAATTTTAATTAATTTTTCTGAGTTGCCTCCTTATCGCATTTCCTGATTCGTAGGCTTTTCACCGGGGAAATATGACTTCCGCGAACCGCTTCCTTCCTTCTCATAGGCCAATCACCGCCATTAGCACAGCTTTTCCTCTTTTTAAGACTCATAATGTTACGCACGATTAAGTAATGGGCAGAATTAAAAACGAGTGAGCGAGAATGATTGTTCAATCAGAAACGTCGTGGGGCAGTTTGCCAGTTTTCTCCTTCATAAAATTCTATATAAAACATTTATGTATATATATTAGATGGGGCACACTGAATTATATTTATAGGTTTCTTCAGATTCTGTTAAGTATGTAGTACTTCTAAATTTTGCTCGTTTTTTAGTTTGCCTATCCCCATGCAAGAAACACATCTTGTATCATTTACTAAAAATTAGATGACGGTGTCTCAATTTACGTAGAGAATTAAGAATACTAAAATTGCTGAATTGTGTATCTTTGACAGATCAAACAAGTAGTTTCCTAAGAATTAAGTAAAAAATTAATCAATTAAGAATTAAATTGAGACAAGTGATGTACATTTTCTTTTGTGTGTACAAGATTGAAAGAAAAGAAAGTTGTAACATGGCTGTTAATGAATTAGAGGTATAAAAACACTCCTTAAGCTGTATGTCGGCAGGCGGAACATATCGAAAACAAAGCTTCCACTTTCAAGAGCTCTGCAACTGAAAATGGAAGATTTGTTTCCGAAATGCACATTGTGTACAATTGAATATGTGTGAATTGTGATTTGAAGTGAATGTATGAATTATGTACAAAACTTCTGTATTTTTTCCAGTTTATATCTTCTGTTTAGGCAGTCAGCGGGTGTTTAATTTAATAAATGTGTATATTTTAAAGGAAGCGGAGAGGAAAGCAGGCGATGGAATGAGTGTATTTTCTCTGTCATCCGTTCAGGAGTCCATTGGCTAATAAAAAAGGCATCGCACAATGAAAAAGATGACTAAGCGAAAGTAGATTACGTCTCAGCGTGACTCATTAACCAGTTCTCGGCCGTCACAAAACAATGCAACCGTAATATATGGCCTCATGATGAAAATAAAACGCCCTTTCGTGATATTCTTACATGGCGCTTTTCCGGACCAAGCTCGTGCAGCGGTCCTAACGAAAATGGGGAATAAAGGCCATTCGGAAGGCGGTCTTTTCTAAGTGAAGCTCACCAGAGAATTCCTTTTCTATTTTCTTAAGACCAGGCGCGATTGATTGATTCTGCTTGTGGTAATGAACTAAATCTTTGCATCTATATGATGCGAAGTTAAAATTCAGAAAGTAACTTCATAGAACAAGGCAAGGTAATGAAGTGTCACTTCGTCACTTTAATGCATTTGATTATACTTCCGATAACATTTAATGTATTATGTAGCCGTGAATATGGTCCTTTATTATTGTTATCATTATTTGGAACTTCTCAGCACGGTGGCTGGGAAACCTGTCCCGGAGGCAAAGCACAAAAGGGAATAGGCTCGTCTATTGTTTTTTAAGAGTCATTTAAAATTATTCTTACTATGGAGCAAGTACTAATTATAGTGTTTCTTTGTAGTTGAACAATAATTTGATATTTATTCCAATGGTTTTGAGACTTTTACGTACATTATAAGGTATTACACCGGTTGCTAAAATAATTATTAGGACAATTTGTACTGATTTTAGGCTCCAGACATCTTTTATCTCTTCGGGTCAGGTTATTATTTGTTTATTTCTATTGATTTGTCTTAATTTCTTTAATAACTTAATTAATCTAATTTCATCATCAAATTTAGTTTTCTATCTGTAGGTTTCGCAGGTTTTTTACACCCTCCTTCTTGAGGGTGTTTTCCTGCAGTGGAGATTTTTCCCTGAGTTCTTAGCTTAGGTTTTTTAATCCACAAAGTAGTTTTCTTCATTGTACTTTTGCAAGCTATCTCTCTCTTTTCTTGTCTCATATGACGAAGGGTTAGATGTAAGAAGAGACTTGTTAATCTCAATCTCGCCCTGAATAAAGTCTTTTATTATTATTATTACGTGCGTTACAGATCTACTAAAAGTCCTGAAGTAACTTATGGTATTAGTATTTTACATTTATTCCAATGCTATGCTATACATATAATCATACACTAAAATATACGTCGCGAATTGCAATAAAGCAAAGTTTTTGCTTACTTCTGGATATCTATCATCTAGATACCCAATACATATTACGATACATATATTTTCAAGTAACAAAAATAAATTATTATTTTAAAAGTATCTCTTAGCTAATACAATATTAGAATGACTGAATTTTATATTCTAACAATAAATTTTGGTTGCTGTTAATATTTTGGCAAATATCGAATTTTATTGTGTAAAAGAGGAGTAAATATACAATTTTTATATTGATACATTAATTGTTTTATTTTTTAAAGTAGCAGTAACGGAACGATACCAAAATTTTTACCGATTCTAATATGAATCCCTATTCCTGAAATGATTAAAATTAATAATTTTTAATTACCGATATTTAGGAAACAAATATTTAGTAAATACAAATATTTATCGATAAGAAATTTTGTTGAATAATAAATACAATAGCTTATAAAGATAATTATCTTTTCATTAGATGTCTTGTAACATGTTAACATTAAAAAAAATTATTTGCTAATGAAACAAACGAGATCTGGAAACCTGGACTCTGGAAAGTTCTAGAATTTAGTAGAAACTCAAAGATACCGTTTCTTATAATATCACAGGAAATGAAAGATTGAGTGAAAATACCAAAGAATCGATATTGGTATCTCAAATCAGATTAAAAAGTCTCCTATACGATATCCGACCAGGTTAAAAAGTAATGCCGATACTCAAAAAAGTTCCGATATTTCCGATTCCGAATAATCGCCCCATCCCTAGCTTGGAGTATGGGTGGTAATAAATCAGTAAACATCGGATAGCGAATGAATGAAGACTGAAGGAATTGCTACTTGACCAATATGAAAAGGTTAGTGAAAAGGTTAAAGGTTGGCTTGGTCCTATCGAAAGGATGAATGGAAATCGAAAGGTTAACATGGCCCATGAGGAAAACGTGAATGAGATCTCTGAAAGAGAGGTTGATTGAGAAAAAAGTTAGTTGATACTGTGGTTGATTAGATCCCGATGTAAATGAGAATAAATGAGGACGTGTGGATGTGGCGGGAAACATATTCTAGAATAGTAATGCAGAACGAGGGTTTTGGATTACACGAGGCGCAAAACCCGGAAGGGAATGGCGTGTGATACTTAGGTACGAAGGTCTTTCCGGAAGTCCCCATTGGATCCAGTGCCCCCTTCCAATCACCCTTCCATACCTCTGCGGAACGAGAAGTACTTCTGTTTTTCTCTCCGATCGCGTGCTTCGCTATTGATCCGTCGCTAGCGTCTTTTCGGCGCCGAATGAAGGACCTGGGAATCGCTGGTCCGTCGCCCGTCGAGGTCAAAGGGCCTACACCAGAAGGTCGATTTGCGAGGAGAAAGTTAAGCTGATATTGGAGGCTTTCGAAGAAAGCTTATACATTGTTCATCTTTGAATCTTGATTATGTATATACATTTATGTGCTGAAATTGGGAAAATGCAAGTTTTTGAATTTCACACGAGAATCATGGAGGTATAGCAAAAATCTCTGAGAGAATTAAATAAATATTGTTATGATTATTGTAACTTTTAGCTGTGAATTTTAGCCAATAAAAAAATCTGGGAGGCTAATATCGATGACCAGAATGAACTTTAGGAGGAAATAAGGAGGAAATCTAAAAATGATAGGACGAGGAACGAAATGATTAAAGAAATTATGAAGGTAACTCACTCCATAGAAGATGAAACACAGCACAGTATTCAAGATTCTATGTATAAGGAATGGGAAATAAGAGATTTTCTAAAATATATTGGAGTAGTTCCCAAAGGGAGAGGAAGGTCGGAGAAAACTTGGAGGGGATGTATTGGGAAAGAGAAGAGCAAAGGGGCTGTGGAATGTCCATGAGGCACGAAGGTGGGGGTTGTACGTGGTAGAGAAGTTGTAGAATATCGCAAATTGTCGTTAGAAACGGTATTGATAAATGAGTTAGGAAAGCTCTCTTCCAACTTTTGTAATGAAAACAAGATATTTCGATAAAATGCTAGTTCTATTCTATAATATTAGGAAACATTATTTAGACCCAGAATTATAGTCGCAGATAAATTTTATAAATTCTCTTATGAAGGGCAGTAAAGTAAAGGTAGTGAAGTTGGTGCAATACTGTTTCCAACATGTGCAATCACAAAGATTGCACGGTCGAATCATTTCCTTTATTCCCATCTGCTTACAGGTATGCTCGATTGCAGAAGTATCGTGAAGACGAGAAATTGAGCGTAAAAAAATGGAATTCCGGAAGCTGGAGTAAGGTATTCTGAGGCCTTGACGAGGAAGTTCAAGGAACCTTCCGTACGTTCAATTTTTCATCTTTCCTCGGTTGCTTATGGAAGAACCTGAAGCAAGAGCGTAGCACCCACCGCGCCTCAGATATCCTTTGCTATTCCGAAAGTGATGCGCACTTCTCTGTTTGCATCTCGAGTGGTGTTTTCAACGTGCCCGGTAAATCGCTCGCCAGAACAGGTGCTTGACCGATATGTAAATATTTTGTTGAAGGGTATAAGTGGGGGCGTTCAAAATATGTTAATGATTTGGTTAATAAGTATAACTTTAATTGTTCAACCTCCTGTAGTTGTTGCAAAGCGGAAAATCTCGAATACCTTTCCTTCGAGCAATAGTGCCGCTGAAAAGTTATCACGACAAGCAGTTGCCCATATCTGGGAATTAAGATTAGATATTTTTGATTTTTTTTCCACGTAAATTTCTTCAGTCTTACCTTTCGGCTCTAAGTAGTCCCATATGGTTTACTTTCAGAGTGCTTGCAATGATTTTGCTTAGCATATAATTAAAGGCGGATTCCTTGTGGATCAACGTATATCTTATTTATTTTCTATTCTTACCTCGATGGGATTGTGATGACTGGCACATGTTAACGGATTCCCCTGTTCCGCCCCTCACAGTTTGCCGCTCTAAGAGGATGAGAGGGAGACACACTCGGCAGTCACTCCCGCGTTGGAGTCACTGTCCGTGACTTAGAAAGGCGGCCGCGCATTCCCTTCAACACTCCTCTCAGTGAACGTGTTAAAGAAGAGGTTGTTGGGCTGCAAGCGATCGCACGTCATCTCCAAAGCGAACATGGCAGAGCCTTCCGGGGAATAGACGAAGGCCACCTCTCGGAAACCTGTTTGCAGCTTATCATTGCCCTCCGCCGTAATCAAGGTGACGCCGGATAAGAAGCTTATGGTCGCCCATTGAGTCCTCTCCTCTTTACCAATATTCTTTTCTTGGAAGTCGATTTGCCCTCTTCTTGTTGGTATTTCTGATAGGTTCTTCGTATTCTGTAACGCCCTCACAGCTTAGTATTTATTTGATCGACACGGTTTGAAGATCCGGCTAAGAAGGTGATTTGGGCCTAAGTCGTATATTTTCCTTCACCAGTACCGGCTTCAAACGTGCGGTCGCCCCGAGTCTCCACTCGTCGTCTCTTATTGCTGTGTACTGCTATGTTTGTCTCAACAAAAATTTTTCACCTCGTAAAATATTTCTCTTAAACCAGAGGTGAGACTATGCTGTCTCCACTTCCAGATACGGATTTAAGTGTTTAAATAATTATGTTTCCTAACCTTGTTTATCACTTCAAGTGAAAATAAATGAATAATACGAAACCTTCGTTTACTCAACAGTTACATTTTCTATTACAATTTATTTCGTACCATTATAAAGTTTTTAAGATTTGGGTGAATTACTTTTAATGTAAGCAAAACGTCACTCAAATGCAACCTCATGGCTACAAATTGCGCCAAATGGTATATTCTGCCTCCCGCCAAAAAAAGGCTTTGTCTTAAACCTCATAAGGTAACAAAATCCACTACTTCGGCCTCGACTTTGTGGTAGCTATTCATGATGAAAAGGATAAGACAAAACTTATACTTGTTACCACAGGATATTTAATAAAACGACCTAGGTTTCGACGCGTCGCGTCATCGCGATGACCAGCCACCTGACGATGACAAAAATTGAACCGCAATATAAAGAGTAATTTTATATTAAAAAAATTTAAAAAAAGAGGAAAGAGTGCGAAAAGTGGGGGATAGTGTAGGGAAATGAAGTTGAAGAAATGGAAAGTTCAAAGCTAAGAAAGATTCCATTAAAGTTTGTCAGCGTTGGTAGAGATTTGATTCAGGAAGAGACATTTAGATTAACGGTTCTGAAATACCGATAGTGTGCGGTAGAGGAATAGGAACGCATTGTAACAAGGATGGTTGGCGGTCTAAAATAATTTAGAGGAAAAATGGAAATATTTAAATTCCATCAAAGTATTTCTTGGGTCATTGCGACCTTGATCCCGGTAATTGTATCACGAGTTTTTAATGTCCTGCTTTAATTAACTTATCTTTATTAATAAAGGTACTTGAGGACAAGGCATGTAATATGATTTCAATTGATTTTTTCTATCCCTGATAATAGGTATTCCATGTTCGACCGCGGAAAGACTTCCATGCAGAGGTTTTTTTTAATTTTATTTTTGTCGAACGGAAGTGATTTATTATTTATATGTAACGAGAGAAAATGATTTAAGAGAGAAATCGTGGTTTTAAAACATATGGAGAAATTTCTGTCGACATTCTTAGTTTTCTCATGTTGCTTTCGCATGACATTTTTCGCACGATTTGAAATTGAAGTAGAAATTAAGTGAAATTTAACCTTTTTCGGGACCAGTGAAATTGTTGAAGATAATACACTTGTATTTTATACGAATCTACGGCGAAATTTACCCATTTAGATTGAAGAAGAAAAATTGCATATACTTTTAACATTCCAATCTTATTACTGCGTGTTTTCGATTGATTCGAGAATTTCCGTGAAAATCCGGTGAGTAGTTTAATTGAAGAGCGTTATTTCTGTTTGCCTGAAGGAAATGAGCCTTAGTTATCATACCATAAATTAATCTGTGACTTTATTAGCTACATAGAAATTGATGTTGTTATAGTCGTTTTTCAGATCCGTATCATTCCACCAATGTTATTAAAATTCTTACTCTGTTGTGTTAATAAATTTGCAATTGTGCCATTCTCAATGCTTTTGACGGCAATAGAATCTCCTGCAATTGTTTAAAGTCAGTAATAACGTTAGATAGTCAAATTGAATAATAGATTGTGTAATTATTCAATTTAATACAGTTGAATAATAAGATTGTTCATTTGAATAATTATAGATTGTCTACGTATAGAATTTACAACTTAAGATGATTTTATTTGCTGTTTGCCATAAAATGTACATGATGAAGTAGTTGGGCATAGGGTATGCATATGGAGCATGCCATCACGTGACCGTTAGTTCCATCATGTAGTGTCGCTGAGTCAATGTAATGCATCCTGCTGTCATTTCTCTAGCGATTGCATTGCGTGTTGTTTCCGCATTGGGCTCTCATTGCGCCATTCGCATTTTGAAATTTAAATGGGCTCCATCCATCCAAAGGGAGGACAGCGAACTGTTACTATATTAGCATAAGTGTACTTGTACTTTAACAGCATTTTGTCAGTGGTGAGTTTTCAGAAGAATATTTATTACATTAGATGGATTGAAGTTCTTCCAGTTAGGGTATTTTGTAATTTTACGCCTTATCTGAATTTCCAAACTAAACCGTAATTAGAAATGAGATTAGAAATGTAGAAAGATGAAACCCAATTATAAGCAAAACTTCCCCCGTTTCATCCTTATTTTTTATAAAAGTGGGATGTTGTACAAGGAACACAGTAACATTGAAAATTCGCAACAAGTCATAATTACTAATTTTAATAACTCTGTTAATTCTGAACACGCAATTAACGAAAGTGAATGGCGAGCCATCTTTGTATTGGAGGGAAATCGCGTACTCAACTTATTTTGTCTTTGATGAATGTTACACTTTTGTGTTTTATTCTGTTATAGCTATAAATTTTGAATGCCCTGAGATCAGGTGGTTGCGTTGATTATAACAGCTGTGGAATTGCTGAGGATCACTAAGCGGAGACTCTCGTCTAATATTTACTCACAATTTGCTGTCTCTCTTCTTCCCATCTTCTACATTATACACCCTCGTCATCTTCACGCACCTTTTGTGTCCCCGTGGACACGCGTTGCCATAGCGACTCCATTTCACTTGTCTCGCTTCCATTCACTTCTCTCCTTTGTTTCACTTGAATCAAAGCGGCGCTGTCACTCCCTTTTTCGATTTTAAAAGCACCCTTTAAGAATGATCACTTGTCCAAGGTACACCCTCGATTTAGCTCCTGGGGAAAATTGTATCCTCTCATTCTTTCTTTCTTGAAACCGGTTGGTCTAACCGTTATATTTTTAGCTCGGGTTTTCTCTCCGGTTTGGTGAAATAAACTAATTTCGGTTCGGTTCCGGTTTAGCTACGTTGAACCGGTTTGAACCGTTTTTTTTGTTTAATATGAGTAGCTTTTCAATCAAATTTAATTAAATTTCAGAACTTAACTTGCGATATTAAATGAAATAATCATCGAAATATAACACAAGGTATATATAAATGCAAAGCATTAATTTATATGAGTTGCAAGTCGCTGGTAAGCATATTTAATAAAATTAAGTAAACTGATACTGGAGCCGAAATTCGGAATATAAATTAATGGTTTTCGAATATTTGTGCTCCGTAAGGAAGACAGGAACTGTGAAAGGGGTTGGTGAAAATTTGAAGAATTATTAATTATTAGGCATAGTACATAGGAATACTATTGGTTTATATATTTCTGGGAGGGAAAGCAGCTACTCAGTGACTTAACACGCCTTATGACAGATCCTCAATGGGGACAGGAAAACTGGGGCTAGTTCCCAGAGCAGTTCCCTTGTCGGGTGCCCAATGGAAGTTTCTACATTTAAATAATTATTATAGTTTTTAAACCTTATCCATCTCCTGTACATGTCCATATATGTGTATTAAGACCATTCGATTGATTTAAGTCAAATTCGAGATATTCAACGTTTACTTTACAGAAATCCCGCTGCTTTTGTTTCTTACCTGATGTATTTGCCGGATACTATTCCAGTTCGTTCGAGATATTCGAGATGGTGTCTATCAGAAATCATATATCAGAAGCTCGTTTTTAGCCCTTGCGTCTTTGTTTATTAATTATTTAGTTTAAGGATAGGAACACTGGCTTGGAAAGATGGGGACCTGGGTTGCAGTTCCGGTCATGTTCACAGCTGTTTGTCCTTGGGTTGTCTGCTGCATCGATTTCCATGCTTTGTAAATTACCTCTCTTTCATTCTTTGTTCATTGAAGAAAATTAATTCAGAAATAATGTCCCTTTGAAATCCGTAGAAAGAGAAAATCGATTAAAGAGTTTTACTCTGATCGTGGAATATTGTGTTCGATTCGTAATTGTGAGAATACCATAAAATACAGGACGATTAAATAAAACATTGAATTCGGAAATTCCTAGGCGACAACGCGATTTTTAAGCCGAGCTCTCGCATTTTCCGGTAATGCTTGGGAATACTTACATCTTCACACCATGCGAGCCGTCTTTGGAAGTGGCATAAGGGATTGAATTATAAAGGATAAGTAAGAGGATAATAGATTTTTTTCCAACTGTATTTCTGAAAATCGAAAAATAGGCCCATGTATGTATAGATTGAATGGCAAGAAAGTAATATTTTTCAATGCTAAGTGTACAACCCAAAATTGGGAAGTAAAATTAAGTTTTTTTCATTGACGGGGGGCTTACTAGTACTTAATATGTTTTTACGTAAGGGGTTATGTTTAATTGATGTCACACTTAGCGTAGCGTAGCGGGTCTGAATATATGTGACACTTTGTGACGTGGCAGAGGGCAATATGTAATGCAGTGTGATCTCGCGAGTAAGCAAAATTTTTCCCAAGGAATAATAGTTGTGAAAAATAGCGACATGACTAGGACATTTCTGGAATTTTTCACACCTGTAATTCCTTGGGGTTCAGCCGCAGGGCTCCTCCGTGCTTAGTAATTTACCTTTCCTTAACCCAAGCAGAATTTCATTGCCGAAACTTGATTATCTCAACTAGAAGAATACTCATTAAATCCAAATTAAATATATAGCGACATTATTTCGTTTCATTCACTGTTATTTGGTGAGATTCAAGAATAATAGCTTGCAAATAGATATTTATTCATTTATATCAGCGTTTCTTTTTTAATTTTGCTACGGAGCCCTTGCAACACGAAAGAAAAGTTGTTGAAACCCAAGTAGTTACTTTATTTAATAGGTGAAAATTAAAGCGCCCAAAATTAAAGCCATTAAAACCATGTGACAGCTTTGTGACATAGGGAGAGTGGGTATAATGTTTTACTCATCATTTTGTAACAGAGGAGGGATCAGTAATCCTAAAAATGCCGTTACATCATTTAAGGATGGCTCCTAAGTCAAAGAGGAAGCGATGGACTGAATACTATTCAGTGAATATTAATCCATTTTATTTGACCACTTTCCCCTTTTTCTCCTTTAGTAAACAAGAATAATTATTACTCGAGTTGTACCATTTTTGGATCCCTATAAGCCTTGTCGACGAAATTTTGGCTCTCGTCTTACATTTACTGTTGTTCTCTTTATCCAACGACTTCCCTACAGTCAAGTCTTATCGTCTGCAAGTGCGGAGTTCGATCCTCGACGGAGGAGGCGAAAATAATCCAAGTGCCGGATGAACGGCTCGATTACCGGATGGGCGTCCTGCCTGAAAACCCTAGGAAAACAAGGAAATCACCACCCTAAGAAGAACTGCTCATTAATCAGGGGAAATATTCAAGAGACCCTTAAATATCCACCGAATGACCGCACTTGCGCTTGATTTAATGTTAAATTATCTTGCGAATCGAATTAAGTTGATTTGCGTTTACATATTTTTGGAATTGGCAAGACCTTAGGTAGACGGTGTGCTTTCGACCAGCGTTGTATCTAAGCTCCCCTTAGCTTTTCTAGTCAGTGCGGTAGCTGAAGTTCCTGCTACAATAGTATAGTAGTATAGTATTGTTTATTGTCCGTAAGAAAATTACAATTTGCTTGGATTCGACAAAAAAGTAATACATACAACCTTAGTAACAGAAATATCAGAAGTACATTACATTCTTCATTACATAATACAATATTATGGAAAACATCACATAAAAGGATGTAGTAATAAATCAATATAAAAACAAAATACAATTTCATTATTAAAAATGGTATTGCATGATATAAATCAGATATTTCTATTATATAAAGAATCTACTTACTCATTCACTGAATAGAAGAGCCCTCCAATTAAAATCTATTTTAATTTACATTTAAATAGTTTTACATCTAATATATCTTTTATGGACTGTGGCAGTTCATTGTAATATTTCACTCCAGCATGAAATGCTCTTTTCTTATTCAGTTCTATTATATTTTCCCTATATAAAATAACGTAGGGAAATAACGTGCTGTTAGTGGTATCTTGATGACGGAAGATTATAATTTAAGAGAGAAGGTAATTTCACGAGAAATCGCGATTTCGTAGAAAAATCACCATTGAAGCGTAAAACATCGTAATTTTCTCAATGAATTGTCTTTCAAAATCAAAGTTATACATCATGCAATCGGTTATTTTTGTATTTGGCGATTGAGAAGTGAATCTGCTCTATCATATTAATAATAACTTGGAGTAGATATTTTGGAACGTATTACTTGGCAAAAAGACCGATCCAGCGGAAGGAGAGTGCGTGGCACAGGTGTGCTTTTACAGCAAATCCGGCAACTCTAAAAAAGCCGCGACACCTTTTTCTTGAGATATGATTCACTCTTCGTTTCTTTTTGTCTCTTTTTCGCTCTTCTCTTTTTGTCCCTTTCTCATGGAGCGGAAGAGAAGCGGCCTTGGCCTATTTCATCTCTCCTCAGATTGCGCTGGTAGATTATAGAGACATCTATCGTAGCTTCGAGAAGATTAAAAGAGATCATCTCTCTTGCCCCATTTGACCTTCGGAGGCGGATTTTGCCCTCGGTGAAGTAGCTCTTAAAGGTCACCCGGAAGGGCCTCTTGGTGTCTTGCTGCTCACGTTGAGTGTCTGAGGATGCTTTGGTATCTGTAGCCACTGTTTTGGGGGTGTATTTTGCCTCTGGAAACAGCTCCTTTTTTCCTAAGTCATCGGGTTATTTGCATCTTCTTTTGGAGTTTCTTTTGAATCGAAAGAAATCTTGCTTGTATATTCATTAAAACGCGCAACCATGGATGGCGTATTGGATTTAGCCTCCCTTAGGATTCTATGTATTCTTCCTTATGAACATAATTATTGAAGACTTTACTAATGAATTTATGGAAAATCTGCGAATTTTCCGAATATATACCGATGAATATCATTAAGTTCTCTGCACAAGTAATCCTTCAACTAGTTCAGCGTATTGTTATATAAAATCTTAAGATCAGCCCTAAGGCGAAAATTATGGAATTCCCTCTGATTTATATTATTTCCCCGTTTTGCAGGTGATAGAATTCCAAAATCTGTCTTCCCTTGAAGATCCTACTTGTTATAATTTGCTTTCCTAGTCAGGAATCCAGAAATCTAAGAATTTCTAAATCTCAGTTCTTTGTAATACGTTTATTGCTTAAATAAGCAACTATGTAGATAAGTGTTTACTTGAAAAAGTTGAGTCGGTATAGCAGTGTCAGAAAGAATGTAAACATCTACGCAGTGGTAAAGTAATGACAAAACTAGATAATTTATCGATTTTTAAAGTCGCAAACTTTATTGTAAAAAACACCGAATGAAACCGATGTTTTATCAGATTATGAGATGATCAGCTATTCAGATGTACAGATTAGTTTGATACGGTATGTCTCATTTAGTTACCTTTAGTTATCTTTTATTAATGAAGCAATTTTGAGAATTTACAGTACGTTTACAAATGAGTAAAACCATTGCAATATAAAATAACGATCAAGTATGTAATGCGTAATAAATAAATGGAATCTGTCGAAGCTTTTGACAGTCGTATCTTTACATGGAAAATACATGGAAATTCTCGCTCAGTTTTTATTTCATTCGCAGGGTAGCTCATTTTTTCTTTCGGCTTCGTCTATAGAATAATTTTTATGCAAAAGATAATGTTTAAAGGATATATAGAATACGGGGGAGAAAATATTTGAGTCACATAACTCACAGTCATATTATTCCGCGTGTTACAGTCAATTTGCTTAACGTTGCAAAGGGAGCAAAGTCAGGCGACCGTTTCCATGGAGATAAAGCCATTCGTTCCATTTATATGCGAGTCATCGATGTTTTGATGTCTGAAGTCCTGTAGCATTTTTATCGTCTGGAAGCTCCCATAATTTCTCCTTGTGTGTGTGTGTATCATGAAATTTTATTATCATTAGAATAGAGAGACAGTTTGCACAAATATGGCGGATTCGCGGTTGCAAATGTTGCAAACATTCAGACAAAATCACATTTAACGTAGGGGCTGAGAAATATAAAGCAGATGCCTTAAATATCGAATTTCCACTCTTCGTATAAAAAGTTCATCGCTTAACCTAAAATCGTATTTTATTTAACCCTTTTACGGCGGTCATAAATATGCGCGCATAATTCGAGTAGCCATTTTCCATCGTTAACTTTTCAAGCAAAATACACCAATTTTCAGTTTTGACCGAGTTTACTTGTTATTGCGAACTGATTAATACTCAATCTAAAATCTTAATTTACTTGAAAACATCGTAATTTGGGACAAAATAGTAATAACATAAGAGACGAGAAGGCTCGTAATTTCGTAAAAGAATCGTTCCTTTGATTAAAAATAATAATGCCACTGTAAGAATTCGACTAGGATATCATTTATTTGTAGTTTAGTTTTTATCATATCGATTGAGAATGCGGGTGGAGGAAGAACGGTGAGCAGTGTGTGGCGAGGCGAAAATTGCTGTGTAAGAATGTTTTTGTGTTCACCTAATTTCATATGGTAGCGAAAAATTGTGTGTCAGTAGAATAATATGACTGAAATTAATGGAATGAAATTGAGTTATCTCGTATATGTCTGGTATAGAGAAAAAGAGTGTAGTGACTGGATGAGGAATAAATATGGACTAAGGGGTCGTTTTACCAGTATTAAACGAATGCTTTACGTTTGATTGAACAGATGGTAACGGTAATTGGAACATTTAGTACAGAAAGTGTTATGTGAGGTGAATAAGAATTTTCCAAAAGGGAGAGGAAGATGGAGACAAATATGATTTAATGTGCTACGTGACATGCAGGAGAGAAGATTTATACGAAGATTTAAGAGTGAAAGAGAAATTATGAAAAGGAAGATTTGTAGATGCGTGGATAAAAGGTGATGTTCCAAAGATGTATGGAAGGATTAAATATTATTGGAGTATTGTTAATAACGAGGAGGATAACGTAATTTTCTGAAGGGAATGTAGTGAGTGATACGTATATATATACTGAATCAAAGGTTAAATTAGATAATTAGCAGAAAAATCTATTCGAAGGGCGTCAGATCTATACTTCGTAAAAAATAGTAAGTTGTGGTATAGAATGAATTAGTTGCTATTGGGTGTGAATAAACGAATAAATATCGCAAAACTACAGAATTTCTCTTAAAGATAGTGGTTTCTTTTGGCTCATAGTTCTTTCTCGTGAGACATTTTGTCGATGGTATCTAAGGGCGGCACTTGTTTCCTTGTTTACTTCCCTTGTGACGTAAAATGAGCGCCGTATCGGTGGTTATGCATTCTTTCCGCAAGCAAACAAGCGGAATCGAAAGATTTACGGACGCATAGCGGGAGCTGCTTCGAAATCTCACATCCCAATCCAAGGCAAAACGGAGGTTTCTCCGAGGTTCGGGGATTTTCGCTCAATGTTTTGTTTACGAGAAGCTTTATTCAGAAATCTATGTCCCAGTGGACATTTTCTATGGAGACGGGAAAGAGATTTTAAATGTATTAGGGAAAGAAAAGCATTTTTTTAAATTTTATTTGTATAAAATTTTATTAATCTATAATGACACCGTCTTTGACAAAAATCAATATCTTAATTTAATAGAGATTTTAACGGTAAATATTTTGACAAAAAAATTACGGTTTGAATAAGTATAAAATTACCGTGCGAACTTGTATGAAACAAATCTTTTCCCTCACCTTATTAAGGCTAACACACTTATTTAGTTATATGTAAAAATAGGATCCCTTGTGGGGTTACATGGATGCCTATATATTTTAAAGGTATGTATTTGTAACTTATTCGGAAAGTAATTTAGTGTTGAGGGTACTTATTGACCCGAAAACAAAATATGGAAAGGAATTAAGTTAGGAGATAAGTGTGTTTTCTAAGACCCTTGGCAAAGTACTAATAATGAAAACCCTTATTCTCATAGTCAACGAAAACTTCACTTTCTGGAAATCCTTGACTTTTGGATGTTGACTTATATAAACGGAATAAAAATTAAACAATGCTGATAGTCACATATCCACCGAGGTATCAAAAACCATAAAAATCAGTCTGCAAAATTTGACCACCATCTACCGTTATAATAATATTGTACTTTTACCTTATAAATTAACTAAATATCCGGCCCTTGTTTCCACATGTTCTTAGCATTCCTTCCAAAGCCAAAGCCTTGCATAATTTCTTTATCTGTTTCGTCAGCGTAATTTGGGAAAGAGTGACAGAAAAGTTGTTGAATAATGACTACTATATCAACATAGTTTTCTATTAGTTATCTGAAAAAATATTATAGGAAATCTTCAAGGTCTCTCAGTGCTAGGTAGTCTCTACGATTCTCGTAATCCTCCGATATTGATGCCATATACTCGTCTATTCGTCATGTGTATTTATAGCTCCAATAAAACGCAGTGAATTGAAATAGAACTGATCACTCTGTCAGCTTAATTCTATGGCATGCTTTTTATGAGATCGTCCTAACTATATTCCGGATGTTTTTGATTGTCTTCTAACGGAAGTTAATCCTGTGTTTTTGACTTTTTTCTTTCAAGATGATGAAAAAGAAGGAAACTATTGCAAAGTTGTTTCAACCCTGTCACTTTCATGAACTCAATAATTCTAGGTAAGGTAAATTTTTTGTGGCTGTACTCTTTTTGGTCATATTGGGTTGACCAGGCTTAAAAACTTGGTTTTTCACTATCATTTGTTATGACTGAAGTTTTCATATTAGGGAATCGGGGTACTCATGATTTGTCAAATGTTGTACCTAACCTTACACAGGAAGTGTCATAATGTCAGCTATTCTCTAATTGAAGTACATACTTGGCTATTTTTCGTGTCTTAAAGACTGCATTTTGAAAAAAATATTTCCCTGAGACAGAATTTCTTCTTATACAATCAAGGAACTTGATTTATCATGCGATTACATGTGGTGGTCTGGCGTCCGAAGTATCAAGAAGGAGCATTTTTCGTGTTATATTTATTTACTACAGAAAGGGTATTTTATAAATTGAATTCAGTGAATGGGATGAAATACCCTGAAATTTAGTGTTCCTAACTAGGGCCATCCCAATGGACCATTGGGTCGGGCTGGGTTTGGATACTCTCAGACTATTTGCTGTTTGCACGCTCTTTCAGCTATGAGTTACCCTCTAATTTTTCTACTTCTCAGTCACTAAATCCTGGGAAATTGTGTAAATACAAGGTCTTTAATCCGTTTAGATGTATATTTTCGCAAATATTTATCTTTCACCTTCATTTTTAAAGCAAAGAATTTCCAGAAAAACGCAATTTATAAACCCTCGCGTATTTCATATTCAGAAGGAAATATTGCTTCGGAAGTGAGCTTTGAACTGGTTTATGTTCGATCAAAGAGCTTGGGCAAGCAAACGGATCGTAACTCTGTTGTGGAATGCGCGAAAGAAATGTGTTTCGCTTTGACCGATGGCCATCAAATAGACTGTACTCGGAAGATGTTGTTGTCGCTGTTTTTGATGGTACTCATTACCTTCTCCGTTTACTTTTCTATTTCTGAATCTCTCCTCCTGCGATTGGCTACATCGATCTGCCGATGGAAAGGATGTGCCCCCGCAGGAGACGGCTGAGGATGAATGGATTAATGTAGATGGAAGGAATCGGAGAAGCGAAATATGTTCCCTGTGCAATGCCCCGGGCACGATGTTGAGGAATGGTGCCTACTACGGTAAAAATCACGTCAATCAGATTACCAAATGTTACCAGTGGCACTTGCAGACGAAATTATGTAGTTGGTCAATAGAGGGAGTTATCAACGCGATTTCTGTGTTTTGATTTAGGTCCTTAATAATGTTCCTACGCTTGGAATATCCTTTATCGTCTGATATATTCCAAAGACCGTTTAATTCTAATCTTATCGACTCCTCTGTTACTATTGTTCTATAGGTTGATTTCTATCATGCGTATCTTTTAATAGGAGATGCGAATAGTCTTTGCTTATCTGTCTCTGTATCATTTTCCAGCCTCAATGGGATTTTCCTTTTGCCATTCGCTATGTGATACCAATTGGAAGTCCACCTCTAAAAAAGGGTGCAATCGTAGATCGTCTGATGAGATTATCGAATTCATAATATCCTCTATTTTAAACCATTTAATCCTTAATTGCGACTCGACCATGTAATCTTCATTTCTCAACGGCAGCAGGAGAACGGGATGAGTATCATTCGATATCTGTTACATTTCTACTTTTTTTTCATAGCCACGGTACTCCAAAGGGAGCCATATATGTTATATCAAGTATTTCTCTATGTTATTATTATTTGATATACGTTTTCAATGTTTTCGTCTTTTCAATTCCATGCCGTGTTGGGCTAAGGAGTCCTACTTCAGAATTCGCTGTGTATCTCCTGTCAGTGGAAAACGAGTTTTTCTTATCAAGTTTTACGAGCATTTGCGGCAGGTTTATTATGTCCCTAAAGGACTTCATGAAAACATCGCACGGTTACTCTATATTTCGCTCTTCGTCTGATTTCATCACACTTTGGATATATTGAGAATACGTGGAATAACAATTTACCAACGGTACAAGTGTTCTTATAAAACCTTTCTTCAGTTTTTCCCTCCTGTGTTGCGTATTGTGGTTTTTATAATCACATTGTTTTTTTTTTATAAAGTTTGATTATAAACCTATCATAATTATGTTAATTGATGATTATTATTTAAGTCTTAAATTTGTTATTTTATTGTAGTGGTATTTCTAATAACCAGATAGATATAAAACGGGTAACAATATAATCTCCTCGGCATAACTGGGAAATATATATTTTTCCGCTTGGCTGAACCTCGGTGTTGAGACTACAAGATATACCCATAATAATCGAGCAATATAAACTATACATCAATGTAAAAAATACATCAATGTAATGTATCGATGAAATGTATCAATGTACTACAACATTGTAAACAACACAGCATTGTGGGCAATACGGCCAATCACAGGTATCTACCAATATGCAAGAGACATTAATTGGCCACTAGTTACTTGTGATTATTGTGTTTTGAAGTTACTCGATCCAGGGCCATCTTTTTAAAATTCGAACTCGGTTTAGTATTAAACGAATACAAACCATGAAGCTAAATTTAGAACCGATTAAATATCCATATGTTCTTTATACATCGATACTTTTTATAGTTCTGTAAGTGTTAAAAAAATCAGACACCAATGTTTGGCGAAGATGTCACAATTTTCTCAGCGAGAAAGTTGTGAAGTTGTTCGTTTATTTAGTCCTATAATTTAAATCGGTTTCGCAGAAATTAGTTGTAATTATATGTTAGATTAACTGTAGAAGCAGTTGCGAAAACTGTCCTGTTTCGTCTCTTACGCAATCTTACAAATTCGTTGCATAATTTTGTGCCGCATCCTTCGGATCGATTCCATCATTTTCTCCAGTTACTCGATTTGTCGTCCTTCTTGTTTTAAACTCTACAGTGTGATTTCATTTAATGTTTGGACTTCCATTTTGCAATTTAATTATCGAGAGAAACTCTGGTTGTGATATTTTGATGCTCAGGCATGAAAATCATCAGAGGTTATGTAATTCGTAATAATCATGAGTAGCGTCGTTATTTGGTGCCAAGTTGGCAGTGAACTTCAAGTTAACCTAAATATTTGAATTTTTAGGTCGTTTGGTTCACTGTTGCGAAACTGATTGCTTTCATAGGAAATAAGTTCCAAAGGGAAAGGTGAGGAGTGAGTTATTTTGCCCTTGCTGTCCTCACCATACCGGAATTCTCTGAGAGGTAGAAGTCAACGTAAATGCAGCACAATGACCCTTTGAATAACACTTTTTATTCCACAAGGAGTGGATGAATTTGTGCTGAATCATGCGTTTTCGCGGTTATTTTTCGCTCCCCTTCTTGTGTGGGTGTTTTCCCGCATCGTGGGTTATTCTCCGTAAACCTTCGGTTGAGTTTTATATTAATATTTATCTATATCTAGTTGTATGTATTAGTTTTTATTTATCAACTTGACTGCCTGTTGAATTGTAGTACCTACTGTTTGTAACAATTTTCTTGTATCTATGATTGCCGGATTGTTTCGATTTATTGCTTAATTTTCTTAGATTTATGTTAATTGTTATCAAGTGTTTTTGGCTATTAGTGTAATATTACAACCATGTAATATCTCCAGAGGTTAGATGGAAGAGAGGCCATTTTGGTATAACCTCGCCGTAAGAATAAATAATAATGATAATAGTTCGTAAACCTGTTTGTATTTGACAATGTCGTACCCTGGATGAAAACTGTAACGTATTGACTTTTGCAAACCTCGAAAGTGTTTTAGAGGTCTATCGTTGGAAGTCCTATTTTAACGCGGTTTTTGCAGTTTCTGCGCAAATCCAGGGAATCCCATTATCTAATCGGCTCTATCCCTCACCCTGAGCTTTCACTTCATAAAAAGAACGGTCTTGCGGGCTATTTTTACTTTCGAACTGTTGTGTCTGCGGACAAACTGAAATACAGACGAACTTATGACAAGTGGAAGATAACGTTGATGTTGCAGCGAACATTTTAGGGTCTTTTTTATTCATGGCCGAGGTACGGAGAATTCGAAGATGATAATCGATATACTGATGAAAGGTTCTTTTACAGCGAGTGCTTTTCTGAATATAAGACGTAATTGGTGAACAACGGCTTTTCAGTATGTATCTTTATTTCAATCAGCTGTATTTCCAGTTTCGAAATTGTGAGGTTGAATGCTTTTTGAATCTTTTTTGTGCATTGAGTTGCTAAGGTCACACTTGTAGATAAACAAGCACTAATTTATCACGAACTAAGTTTATGTATTGAAATTAATTAAATGAACACGTAAGAATAAATTTTAATTGACAGTACTACGCATTATGGAATTCGGGTTGCTTTTCCTTCAAATTAATTTATGATTCTCGATGTAAATTTTACGTGAAAGAAAAAGGAAAATCTAACTTTTACAAACCACAACATTCATTGCAAGACGACAATGGTTCGACTGTTTCCTTTTTCCTTCGTGGAATCCTAATACGAAGTTACGGCCTAAGCAGTCGATATTATACATTTTCCATAATTGGACGCCAAGAATTTAAGATCAAAGAAGTGAAAACGTTTTATTGATCTGAGAAAGAAAACAAAAAAGGAGCAGTTTTGTAAGTTTAAAAAAATCCGTCAGCATTTAGAGAAAAAGTGAAAAGGCTTAAGGGTGCATGTGTCGGGGAATTGCATTCAAACGTTAATGTAGATCCATCCCATACTCCTCCATCCCTGTATAGTGAAAATAAACATTTGCTTAAATACATTGCTACTGATATTATTAAATGGCAAATAAGTTACAGTTTTTATATTGATTAGATGAGTAAAATCCACTGTTTCGGCCTCGACTTTGTGGTAGCTTTTCATGTTGAACGAAGAAATAAAAAAATAAAAAATAAATAAAATAAAAAAAAACGACTTGTACACGGTACCACAGGATTTAATAGTTGACGACCTAGGTTTCAGCGCATCGCGCCATCAAAATTAAAATTTTTAATTAAACTACTCTCTGAATCAGACAAATTTTATCTGTAATTTTAATAATTAGAAATAGTTTATTATTTATATCTATAGTTCATCCTATAAATATAGGGATTAGATGAGTATTTTTGATCTGCGTTGCACTCTTTTCCGTCACTCAAACTCATTGATTTACTTCATCTCTGGTGAAGTAGGTGAAGGTATCCTCAGTTCGTTACCGAAAGACTTAAGAAGTTCCCTTTATAAATGACGGTAGAATGGTTTTCTTTTCGTTATTGAATATTTTCTTTTGATGAGTTCAATTAGAAAAACGGTCACAAGAAGTACAAAGTTCCAAAGGACAGTACATTCAGGATAAACCCCTTATTTGTCGTCATAGACAGATTTAGATCATAAAAATTGAAACTTCGGTAAACAGTGTCGAATTTTTGTGCAATTTATCATTTTTGATGAATCATGTCAAAGCTATTTTTGTCCATGTTTGTAGTTTTTGCTGTCGGTAATCACCGTTGTGAGGAATCCACTGAAAAGAATATCAAGTCTAAATGAAGTTCAGGTTTTCTTGGAAGTTGCCGTTATTTTAAAAGCCTTGACTGTTAGTTATAACATTAGATTCGAAATAATTGCTACTATTTTGAGATTCGTTTCAGTAAATGTATAGAAGGAATACATAACGGAGTCAATTACAATCTACTCGGTTAAACTTACGGAGAATGGGCAACTCGACCGAAATTTGGTGTTGATAACACGGAACAATGTAAACAACCCAGCAAAATAAACAAAATAAACAAACTTAACATTTTAACCAGTACTATAAAAGAAACAACAAAACAATAGAAATTACAGCAATATCACAAACAGTATCAATAAATGAGGTACTTAAATCCTCCCGCTACACAACCAATAATTGTTGTTTCGAAGTTGCCCAATTCAACGTCATTCTTGTTCAGTATCAAAGGAGTACAAATTAATTGCAGTTTCGCGAATATTTGCGTTTGCCTTTCTGTCCGTCGGTTGATTTTGCATCTGTGGGAAACCTGTGATGTTGTTGATCGATGAAAGAGCTGAACGCAAACCCAACAGTCTCGCTCAGCTCACGTGAGGCAATTGTTAATTCAGTTACGACCCCTACTTCTGCCTTCGAATGACCTAGAAACAAAAAACAGTCGGTATGTCGCCACTTTTTACTGCCGACATTCCTTTTGCTGCTTCCGTCCAACGATTTTCCACATCCCATTTTTTTTCATCGATACGGATTAATGTTTTATTATCCTCTTAGAGTCCTCTCGCATTGACAAGCTATCCTTGCTTTGAAAAGCTTTCTTTGACTTTCGTCGTTTAATATTTCTTGCTAATCTTTTTGGAGTGTATTTTACCGATAGGAAATCCTTTACCAAATGAATGACTCGTCGTATTTACAACAATCCAATTGTTTACTGATAGGTGTCACTTTCCCATTCTCGAGGATTTGGAAGAACATATTTGCTTTATAAATTATATTACAGGCTATTTTATTACTACTGGTCAACGCCCTTCAAACATTAATGTGAATTAATTAGTTACTTTACAATAATTGAAAATATTAGCTATTATTTATATGGGCCTAATTACCTTCTTTCTTCTGGGAAAATACACGAACTATGCTTCAACTTTTACGTTGGTTGTCTAGGGGATGGATTTATACGCAAAACGAAAGATTTTCCAGTAATTTATAAAAGATCCTCTAATTTCGAGTCAAGAACAATATTCCACGATCATAATGAGAATCTATGTTAAATTTCCTTTCGCGATTAGTTATACAAATTCCTTCTGACATAGTTTTAAAAGAAATAAAACACAGCTAAAGATATAAAAATCTATAGATGCATTTCTCGTGGACGCCATTTTGTGTATGCACTTGCAGTCGAATACCGTACTATTTTATCTGTGTGAACACTCAACGGTGTTTTTTCCGTTCTACGAAGGCCATATCTGTGAGATTTAATTGGATAATAGATTAATATTTATCGATGTGTGACAGACATACGGACGGAAACATAAAAAAATAATCGTTTTATAGTTACTAATAGAGAGCTTCTTTCATTTCAGTAGTTTTTGTTTGTCCAGAATCATTCCTATTATAGTCCATAAATGATTATGGAATTACGACATCGCAGCTAAGCTCCCACGAAATATATCATACGGGTGTGCACGTCCATAGAATCTTATCGCGTATTCTCATTCTAAACATTGCATAAATGACGTTGGTATTCTGAGCAGAAAATCGTCGCTGTCAGTTGGAGTGAAATATAGACTGTCAATTATCGTCTTCCATCGTCTGTATTATTGACATGGCGGTTCGAAAAGGATTGAATTTTGCAATTTCAAAACTTGGCATTAACTGGAAAATGGGTCAAGATTGCCTTACTTATTTTGGAACCTTGAATATTAAGGACGGCTGCACTTCCAGCAGAAATCCAATTGAAGATTGGTAAGATCAAAATGGTTAGCGCTGCCAACTCGACTATATACCAGTGCAGCATATGGATGAATTCCTTTAGACATAATCCTTGCATCAGTATTTACTACGACACCTAGGTGATAATATTCTTCGATATTATTTAGGCTGTACGAGGGGCGTTCAAAAGGTTTCCGTAACTGAGCTTCACCGCGTCCGGGGTAATTCAAACTGTAACCGGATTTACACCTATCGATTTATAGTGCGATCTAGTTGGCCTAGCAAATTCTCCCAATAATTCGCACGATCTTAAAGATGTTTACACATATCCAATTTGTTGTCCTCTATATATTCCAGTTCGATTCAGTTGACCACTCAACCGGCTTGAAGGAGTTGGTTCTATTATCCTATATCATTAGTGTGTCATTAAAGCAAAAAAGGGTTTCACTGAAACCAAGGTTGCGGTGGCTTAGAAATTGGCTATTAAAGCGAAATTAATTTTCACCTATCAAAATATTGCGATAGTCAAGATGTGAACCACAGGACTGGGAAAATTACTTGCGGATGGTTTTGTCGTCTTCGTCCTATCGGGGTACATTAACATATCCTGAATTATGAATTTTTTCTCATTATCAACCTCGAATGTCAATTTAATCATCTAGAAAATATCACCAACCTAAAAACTTAAAATGCTCACCAGTGGGCGTTACTGACTAGGTAGGCGACCATTGGTCGCCCATCTCCCCGAAATTGGAAGATCCGGGTTCGAGTCTTGAGCCTCTCGACAAACATTTTGGCCCCTGTTTGGACTTTTGGGAATTCCGTATTCCTTATTTACTCTTCTTCTTTCGTTAATTTCAATAGCATTATTTATAAATGCTATTCGAACGAACATCGAAAGCATGGTGTATCGTAGTGAATGTGTTTTCGCGCCGTTTTTCTTTTTACGATGTTTTAAGTCTATTTAAGTCATTTAATATTGACCGAATGAGAAATATGGCTTACTTTAGCGTTTGCATAATTTTATTGAGACAGATTCCCCTCCGGCTATTCTTTTTATATTTATATATTTCTTTCTCTTTTCAGGTGAGCACCTTTCATTTTTTTGCCGCGATGTCATAGTTGTTACGGTACTACAAGAGTTCTCAGATCGTGAGTAAATTTTATTTTACAAACGGGAATTTTTAGCTGATAGTGTTTATACCTCCTTACTTTTATATCTCTTGCATAATTCCTTTGTTTTCCTTTTGAGACTTATAATTAATAATAACAATAATAATAATACTAATAAAAACAAAAATTGAAATAATAACAATCAAAATTCAAATAACAATCAAAACGATGATAACAATTAAAATGTTATTATTGATGATTTATTTAGAGATAATAAGTGATAATATTTATTAAAATACCAATCATTAAAACAACTATAACTTCTTGAATAGAAACAGGATTATGATATCTATTACATCCATTTTAATATTTATTATGATTATTGCCGAACTCTCCAACCATTCACCAATCGTTTTCTAGCCGATCTACGCTGAAATCCGATTGGCCGAGGCTCGAACCCGGGAAACGTGTTTAGAATTTACCGCGGCCGGTAATAGTGTGATGGGTGATTTATCTTACCATATTAATCGGCATTTTTATTCCCGTGATTACTTTTCGTGATTCAGTTTTTTCCTTCTTTCTCGTACAAACTTTTTTTTGCATCATTTTCCTTTCTACGTTAAGCGTTACTTCATAACTCGTTTATCAATTCCATCTAATAAATTAACATCTCTCAACTTTTCTGAGTTTCGAATCCAAGAATACAGAGAAGTCTCCGTAAATATACTCCCCTTCAATTTCTTTGACCATTTCAGCGGACGAAGCAAATTTTCACTCAGTTGTATTATTAGCGTGAGAAGAATTCTCAGAGGAACCCTTCCCTGAGGTGCTCCTTCCAGCGGAACGGCTTTGAAACTACTATCTTTCGCCTATCGCCGAGGAGCACCTGCCCCCTTCCCATCGTGGGCGGTTGAGAATTCCTAGGCAGGCCCTTGGCGACTTGTGCTGGACTGTGTGTTCTTTCTCAGTGAGTCGCAGTTAATTCAAATGAGGGGCGAGTGTACTCCAGAAGGCACCCCCTCGTGCATGTACTGTCGTTTTATTGAAAGCGCGGCCTGTGGACGTTGCACCTGGTGCCGCGAAATTCATTCGCCGCATTTCAGCCGGCAGCTGTTTCGCCCACTGTTTCGCTCCTTATGCCTGAATTGTCGTGTCCAGTCACTGCAATCGATAAACTGGCCTCATTGTTTTATATTCTTGCGAAGGAAACCAACAGAGGACGTCTACAACGAGTACAGTCTCGATTATCTCAGTTAATGTGGACCGGTGCCACCTTGGATAATCGTAATCATGGTATGGAAGAGTAGTCTTGCGTAAGTAAATTATCAAATTAACACGCTTTCCAAGTACGGCGTGTATTCATCCCAAAAAAACTTACTTTGGCATAAAATTGTGTAAACTAAATGTATTTCTCTTTTCCTTCAAACATATAACGTACGTCATTGAACAAATGCAGTTTTCTACTCTTTTGTCTCGATCATTGTTCCGACGTTTTTTTGTATGTGATGAATGCACGGTGCAGTTACAGCAAAAGTAATTTGATCGGTGTGCCGGTACATATGTAAGTGAAAAAGGCGAAGGGAACACAAATATGTCCCTAGGATAATACGGGACATCGGTTGATCGGGACTCGGATAGTCGAGACTCCCATGCGTTTCAGTGTGGAATACATTGAGTTTGATTCATCACAGCTCATCACTAGGACGAAAAAATTAATGCAAGGCGTGGAAAAATAAGCAGAATGTTGTGTAGTGCGAAGAATATATAGAGTGTAGTTTCAGTTTCGTGTTTTTTTCACTTGATTTGGATACGTTTTCCCTAAAGTAGCGATTTCCAGTTTTATCCAATCCATCAAGATACGGTGAATCAGAAACTGATACCATGTTCTGACTTAAGCAATATTTTTCGTTTGTGTTTTATTTCATAATATGCAACATTTATTTCATCGGTCGCCTTTGTCGTGGTATTGTTCATGGATGTGATACTATAAAAGGCTACTGTGGTATGGATGATACTGAGGAATAATTTTGGACACTCCTTAAAGTTTGCCATGAAAAGTATTGTTCATCAGGTCCACTTTCATGTACATTTTCACTTGTAGCATTCTGGCTTGTTGAAAGAATCTAAGACAAACTACCTCACTCCTCATTTAGCCTGGTGAGCCCCATTCCCTTTCCAGAGCTTTTGTTAGCTGACAGTGAAGGGGTTGAGATCCAGCCAGCCGTCGGGCCGATGATATTACAGTACAGACTGTACGTAAATTACCTAATAGAAACAAAAGTTTGATATAATATTTGAATACTTATTCTTGACTAAAAAAAATTCAGATTACTTTCAGTACTCAATAAAAAGTTATCGCTTTTGTAAAACAACTTTTTCTCTGTAATGGATGGACTTAAAAATGCGAAGTTTGTTGCGTTATAAAGCTCTCGATAGGGGCTTAATTAGGTTATAACTTGCGTTAACTACAACTTAGTGATTTATTTTATACGAATTTATATTTAACAGGGCGGAAAGCCCGCGAAATTTGGAAATAAATTGCTCGCGGTGTATTGTTGACGCGTACACCCCAGTCTGTCCTCCTGGGGTTCCTCTGCTTTCATAATTTTATATCACCAGATAAGAAGGAATGGGTGAAAGTGTCAACATTCTGCTTCCAAGTTTCGTAGTGCCATTTGAGCCATTAATAAGTATTCTAATATTATATCAACATTTAGTCTCGATTAGACGAATACTGTTTGAGAAATAAAGTTTTAAATTGAGCACTCAGTTACAATTGCGAAAAAAACTTCGTCCTGCCTGTGATTAATATCAGCAAGATATAAACAAAAATTTTGCGTAATACGATTGAGCGCTGGATAGAAAATGCTTAAATGTGGTTCAACTTGTTATACTTTGGGGTCGCTAGTGAACTTCTTATTCAACTCCATACTCTAGTATCTATAATAAAAACTCCGACTGTTATGTTTATGTGAAATAAATGAGTAATATCTTCTAATTGTATAAAAAGTTCAAAAGAAAGACGAGATTCTGTGGAACGTGTACGAATAAAATGCTATGAAAAAAGCTGTTTTATTTACAACATCAACGGTGGGATCAGGGGTGGATATTATGTTAGTGGCCCGTTATATAGTTTTTATAATAATCTCAAATTGTAAATCGAGAATTAAGTTAAGAATTACATTTGCCATCACTCGTTGATAACGAGAAGATGAATTTCATTCAAAGCACATCACCCTAAATGTTTACTTATTAATCGATTTACTCAATAGATTCACATGCAGTGGTTCTACAATTTTAGAGTGATTTTCAGAAAACAAATAATAGCAAAATTACCGTAGTTATGCATAAATGCATGCACCAGAAACAGATCAACAAAGCTTTGAAATATTTGGATTGGAAATCAACATCCATGTAATTCGGATTTTGAATTTGTTTTACTTGTTTTAGTGAAGCTCGAAGAACGTCCTAAATTTTCCCGAGACCAATTTCCATCGCGTCTTTGGTAGTTTCAAACTAAAATAAAAGGGAGCGCCATTGTCGTGTTGCATTGTTACGGGTCTCTGATAATGTCCTGAAAAATTCGACAGTTAAACATAATAATGGCTTTTTGCGAACGACAATGGATATTTACCAGGAAAATTTGACCACCGTAGGCATGTCTGCCATCTTTTTTCTCTGTCGCAAAGGCTTATCTCCCTTTTGGTAATGATAATAATAATTTTAATCCTAATTTTCCATCTTGCTGTCCTCCATTTCCTCCGCGACATTTTCGCGTCATCCAATCCACTGCTCATCACCTCCTCCGTCGGTGTCGAATGCCGCTAAAATCGTTTCTTTCTGAATAAATATTCTCAGAAATCCAAAAAGTTGCATTGCGCGCGGTTGCCGGCTCCAGCATTCCATCGCAGTGGAGGTGTTTTTGCTGTCAAAGAATTTGGAGATGTCGCCCGTGTTGCGATTGCTCACGCCTCTTGAAGGTTGCTCCCATTTCGTTCAGATAAATGCAAAGACAGGCTGCAAAGTTTTCCGTTTCGTACTGACGTTGGTGAATAGCATATAGGCTCTTTTGCATTATAAGTTGGCCAAGTTTTTCAGTTTCTTTCGTGTCCGCATCACGTACTCTGCCATTTATTTTCGTTTGTTATGCGGCTGGTTGTTAGGCGTGGGAAGAGATTTCTCCCTTGCACATACTATTGATCTATCATCTCCTGCGAAAATGTTTGCTTTTAGCAGTGCATGTCCATCATTGTGAATATAGATGTGTTATTAACGATTGCTCTCATATTATTAATGGAATTGGAGCTTCCGGATAGCCAAGTGGAGAAACAGCGAAAATAACTTCGTTAACAGGTTCATTTGCCGAGGTATCACTGTATTACAAGGCCACTGAGGAGGGATGGGATGATCGCCCCCCCGCCAATGGTCCTTAAGCTTCCTTTCTTCGCCATACTCAGTTTCATATCCTCTACTTTGGACAGATACGTAGATTTTTCGTTAATTGAGCTATGGGTACTCCCGGGTGTGTGAGGTATGACGTCTGCCGATCTAGAACCTTTACAAGGGGGCCAATTATAGAAAAAATTCCTTTTACACAGGTTTAAAAAGGGCAATAACTGTTAAATATAGACACGTGGACACAATCAGTAGACGAAGAAATTGAAAGAGAAAAAGTCCGCAACAGCCGGGAGTCGAACACGGGTCTCCCACTTTTCCGGCGGGTGCTCTGTTCTCTAAGCTACCACGACAGAACGATCTCTCTTTGAATTTCTTGGGCTATGATGGAATTCTGTGTACTACGGAGGGTCCATCAAAGATGGCTCCGAACTCCTGCGCACACGCGGGACATCGAAGATGCCACCTCACCACCATAGCAGACTTCCTTAAGGCCAGGAACTTCCTGGCTTCCTTTCCCTTCGATTCCCGGCTGCGGCAGACTTTTTCTCTTTCAATCTCTTCGTCTAAATTCAAGCATGTGAACCATGCGTTTCTCATCGCTTATCTACCTGCTCAGGAGTTAAATAAGTAGATAAAGAATATAAAGGAGCTAAATGTAACTAAAAGTTCAGTAGTTAACTTCTTCGAAAGAAAGTCTATTATTTACGATTATGCTTACAGCCTCCGTGGGATAAACTTATTGGCCTCCTACTGGAGCAATCCTCAGGAATAACTTAACACGGAGTGCCCGCATCCGTAATATACGTGTATGTGGAAGAACACTTTAGAAACTCGGCTTCGTTAAGAGATTAGTCGGTCGGAGCGAAGAAAAAGTCCGCGAGCGATGTTACTTTGCGTTAGTTAAGTCTTGAGTATGCGTGTAGTGTAAGGGATCCTGCCGACAGGTGTGGTATTCCGAATTAGTAAAGGTGTAGCAGAAGGTGATTTGTGAAGTATTGCCACGATAAATCGGTGAGCGTTACTCAGCGTTACTCGATGCTTCAGGGTGTAGGATGGGAATCTACAAAAGATAGAAGATTGGTACAAAGGATGTATTTACTAAATAAGTTCAAAGGATGCAATGATGTCTCGGTATAATGCGTCCTCCATGTTACATTTGCCGTTCTGATACTGCGAGGAAGATCAGGGAAATAGATGCTAGTACGAATCGATTCAAGAATTTATTTTTTCCCTGAACGATTTTTATCGATAAGTAATCGATTAGGGAATTAAAGTCATGATGTATACACACACGCCACGCGCCGAAAAGCGGCTTGCAGCGTACTTACATACTGACATCTTTTCCATACTCGTCACGTGTCAGATCACTAAAAAAGAATCCAGTTATCAACGACTCAATCCATCATATTTCCTCTACGTATGCCCGATCATATGGTAAGTAATGTCCTTAGCGTAACATCCCTTTGAGGAAATAGGACTTCGCCCGGAGGCATTTACACGAGGTCAGCGCATCGACTCCCTGCCACCGTATTTGGCTTTTACGGGACCGGATCCCGTCATATTGTCCGTTATTAAAATTCAAACTAAGTATATAGATTCAAAAACAAATAAGTTGAATTCATGGGATTAGGATTTAAAAAATTGCATTAATGAGTGTCATTCATTTAATTTTAATCACTTTAACCCTAAATTATCATGACTATCATATCACAATAAGCATTTATTGATCGATGTTTAAAGGGCTACACAAATAATTTGTTTCATAATTTCTTATTTGTTTGCATCTTCCATTTAAAAGTTTCATGTGCCCGAAGATTCGCACTCATATCCATTTTCATTGTCGATAGATCCCCTCTCCGGTCATAAAATTCAACTTATTTTGTTCACATCTCAAAGGACTCTTAATGTAATTAATTAATTCTGGCAATATTTCGTGGAATTCATCCATGGTTAGTTCAAAGAAAACAATCTGACTCCGTCCCCAGAAAATATATTTGAAGAAACACGACCGGATTCGAGGATAGTATGTATGTTGTACATACATACTATGTATGTACCTCATCGTCAGGCAACCGGAAGAAATGCGCGGAATAATATATACACATTTAAACAAAGAATGCGACAACTAAAAGTGGGGGAGGAGAGGAAGGGGATAGGGGTTGAGTAGGGAAAGAGGGAAGTGGCAGAAGAATTCCTATGGAAAAGAATTAGCAGGGGGGAGTGGGGAAGTACGACCTGAGTTGACTGGGTTGATTTTCGGCGAAAATTTTCTTTGAACTAATGACTCTTGTTCTTTTTTTTCCTCACTGACTGAATAAATTTGAGGAGGCAGATAAATATCTGTGAAATAAAAACATGCATCGCAAATCTCCTGAAGAACTTGTCCCACTTTATCGATGAAAAATAATTGACAACTTGATGGGAAACGGTCATCCTAATCAGACATCTTTGTAAACGCATCGAAGATGGAGATGGAAAGATGTTAAGGATGAGCTGGGGGCGCCTCTATCGACAGCATTCGTGCGTGTGGTCGATTCCAATAGCCAAGTGGCTCTTTGCCAGTGTAGAGAATTTTTGCATGCTGCGCTCAAGTTTCTTCCGCTAGAGGCGCTTTTCACCTCACTGCGCATGCGCCGAGGTGTCTTGGTGGTGTAATCGTGTAGTATTATGTTTCCACTCCTCCAACGATGCATCCGGAAAGGTCCAGAATCTCCTCAAGGGCTCACTCACGCCCTTTTGTCTACCACGTAAAATGCACTCTAACTTGCATCTTGTCGGGGATCGTCGCTTTCGATAGCAGTGGGTTGTCATGAATAAGCTCCTCTGCATCGACGTTTGCGCGGAGGAAGGTAATAAGCCCTTCCATGAAATTTTTTATTGGCCAATAAAAATCTATTGGTAGATAGGCTCATTCATTCATTGATACCCTGCCGCGTGTCGACGAAAGGATTTCCTGGAGGAAAAGCTGAGGGATATATCTGCGAAGGACCAGAAGAATCTTAAAGAAATTCATATTTTGCTTTTAATCTTTAGTTATTGAACATGTGTTTACCATAAAGTAGTAAAGGGTTATTATGTGTACGGATTCTTCGTATTTAGTAAAATATTTTTCCTTGGTAATAGTAGTACTAGTTTAACTTAAAAGCATTTAAATTAGATGTTCATCGACCAATGTACAATGTATGTACATACGTGTAATAAAAGAACAAGAAAATAGTTTATATGCTTTTACACTTTTTAACTCTAACAAAATAATATGATTACAGGCCATAAAGTGCGTTTTAAGTATGCATTATCATAACGGGTCTAATAATGGAAAAAAGAACAAAAGGGCGAAAAGGAACACAAATTCAGTTACGACAAAAATGTATTATAACATTATTATATATTTATAGGAATATATTATACAGACTACAACTGTAGAGGACTTTTTCACTCAAACATATTCTCTACGTACGCTTATTGTTCGCTTCTAACACTCGATTGGCCAATTCTAACGCTGTTACAACAATGTTTTTTCCTTTTCCAAACAAGTTACAATACTCCGCTGCCAGTTAAAAAAACGCTACTCTAGTGTTATTGCTTACACTTTCGTCTGATATTTCGTTATTTGGTATTTCTTTTCGGTTATGTATATAGATAATCTTTTTATACGAATGGTTAATTGATAGATAAATAGATGGAAAGTTTAATTTTAAAGAAGGTCCAGCAATGCGTGAGGAATTCGTGCTGGTTGTTGAATTTGAGTTATGCAGCCATTGAACAGATATTATTCCTCAAAGTGTGAGGTCACTCACTAACCTTTGGAGCAATAGCACGGCTGAGAGGTATGAGGAAGTAGATTTTCTCCCCGAGAAGGAAACATCGCAGTGAACAGAACAGAAATGTCTATGAACTGAGATCACGTTTAGGTTTTGTTTGGCTAATTGCGGTTCGCCGAATCCCTCGAGAGGATTCTCGCCGTTGAAATGTTTTTTTAATTATATTAAACTTTTATGCTGTTCATTCTATCCATTTTTGCGTATAATTCTTGGAAAATAAATTTCCCAAGAATTACAACTATTTTCGGAAAGAAGTTGTATTTTTAAGATTTTCGTTGCACTCATTTGTACTGTATCTAATTAAATTTTACCGAAGAAAAACGTAATTAGAAAGAAAATCTTTCAGTGTATTTCTTATTGAAGTTACGGACAATGGATCACAGAATTCATTGTACTACGTATTATTTATTATTAACAGATATTTATAATTGTAATTATTTCAGTGAAATCTCTTAGTTAAAGTGACTAATGGTCACTAATGGTTTTTGTCCGAGTCTTTTCCGATGATGATTTACAGCTTAAAAATGACATGATTTGTTGGTACTAAAATATATTTACAAAATATTATTAATTAATTATTTGTTTTTAATCACATTTTTAGTAATGTTATAATTAATAATTAATATTATAAAAATTAATTCGACTTTCTTCTCTTCTGCCTCTTCAAGATGCTTTTGGCAACTGCAGTTATTATCTGAATACACATCATGGATGGGCGAATCATCTTCCTTCAGTGCCGATTTCAGATACTCACTCCCCCCCTCGAAACCTTAACTAACAATCTCTGATTTTTGCTGCGTACCACGAACTTATTGCTATTATCGTATAACTTTGGGAAGTAATTGTTTTTTAATCAATTACCGGTGTCTTTTATTGTTGCCACTACTGTTACGAGTCATTAGTTACAACAATCATAATCCGGTTGTTATTCTATCAATCTTGAGTGCAGCATAACTTCACTATCATAGCTCAATGTAACATCAACAATGTATAATATACAACTCAATGTATATCGTCATCATAATGTATAACTAATTACGTATACATTTTCACTATTCTTCTAGTTTGACCCATTCGCACACCTTTCGGATATCCCTGATTGCGTTTCGAAATCGCTTTTATCCGAACAGCTCAATCCAAAGCATTTCGAGCGACCGAGTACCAACGTTCGAAAATCTCATCTCAAAAGTCAGGTAACCTCTGCTCCGTGGAAGGGGCGGCCCCGCCCCCTTAGGCTTGAATGGAACTTAAAAGGGCCGCCCCGGGCGATGGTTCTGTGATTAAAATCCCTTCGGTGTGGCACCTGTTTCGGCGCTCAAGGAAAAGCGGAATTTGGGTTGTGGAATGGACGGAGAAATTCAGTGCGCCATTGCCTAAGGAAGCTTCCCTCGTGATTGTTTTGTTACCACCTCGTGAATTGAGTACATCGGAAGGCCAAAAGTTCCTGGTATAAAATTTTACCACCCTGGAATAGGTTCAAACTAAAATATAGCAGAGCGATATGGTTGCATCATTGCAATGAAAAATCCTGACACTTTCATGTCCTCGACAGTGAGGCGTTACAATCTGTTTTTGCGTAAGAATTATGATCTTCAGGGAACTTTTTATATGCCCCGAATGAGTCGGCTAGTTTCGGTTAATCGTTAATCGGTTAATTAGTTAATGAGTTTCAAAGGATCTTTGTGAGACAAGAAGTCAAATTATTTATTCTAATATAGTCCTACGTTGGAAATATAACAGAAATGAAAATGAAATCATTTCGTTCGACTCCACTGACCGATTTTAATGCGACATTTCACTAGCATCTTTAAGCAAAGGGATAACTGCGTATCCAACTTATGTACACATTTGTACGGAGCTATTACCTTCAACCCAAATATTTCTGTTCATTTGTGTCCATCGGCTTGTATTATTAATCTATTTCTTTGTATTTATATATGCCTATATATATATATATATATATATGTGTGTCTATTATTTAATCTGCTACCTCTTCCGGTTTTTTTAAAAAGAGAGAATTTCGGCGACGAAAATGAAACTAAAGTAAAGGTTATTGGCTATTTGAGTTCAATAGCCTTTCTTCGATCACTTTACAGGAAATAGTGTAGGTTGCTGTTCTATGAATAGGAATTAGTAAACTATCTCCTCGTCTAGACGAACATAGGAGTTGTGTTTAGAAATTTAGACTCGCTGTCAAGACAGGTTGGTGAGAGATCAGCAGCAGGATTTCACGGAAGACTGGCTCTTGAGGATGCACTCACCACGTAAACAGCTCTTCTCTAAAATGTTCATTCCTTAGTCAAGGAGAAATCGATCGATTAATTTATGTGATGGGATAGAAGTTTGAAAGATGTTATGATTAAATAAAATGAGGATGATAACATTTGCGGATCTGCCATGCTTAGTGTTTCCGGGTGGGAAGGATTTCGGAAATTACTGGCGCCATCTTAATTTCCGGATCTGAAAGAGGGTTGTTCGAGAAATCCGGGACATCGCTCTCACAAGTGTACAAACGATGAGAAATGAGACAAATGCCATTAGCGAATCATTCAGCATTTATTTCTGAATATCGAAAGCAATGTTGTCGAAGATGTATGCGTTCATATCCTATTTATTCTCTTTCTGGGTAAGCCCATCATCTACCTTTTCCTCTGTACTCCCCCGTCCTTGCATATACGTTTCGCTTCGAACAAAACCATACATTCTTTATAATACGGTCTTCTCTGGATCTCGTTCGCCACTTTCAGCTATCTTTTTCGCGGTCTTTCTCTTCCTTTTGAACCTTTCACATTGTCTCCAATACACTGATTCCTTCCTTCTTATTCCGCCAACCCCTTTGCTCTATCGTAACCAATGAAAAGACACCGTGGTAATGCTCCTCACACAATCTTTCTGTCAGTCCTTTTTAAAATCTGGAAAAAATGCCGTCATTTTATTATGAAATGAGCTGTAGAACGACTTAAATGCTATGTTAATTTATTTCTGGAATACCGTATTATCATCAAAAGAGTCAGAAAAAAAGACCGGCAGAGCTATAAAGTAAGGGGCTAGGCCGTAAATTTATTTGCTCAAATAAGCCTTTGGCTAAATAAAAGTTAATAAAATTATTTCAACTTAAGTCAGCTTGATATTTTAGCGTCAATTGAAAATACACATGTTAAAAAAAAACGTAAAGTGCTCAAATGCTATGGTTTTATACGAGGCATATGGTAATTGTGTGAACTATCGAGAAAGAAATAGCAGCTGAGTCGCGGTTTTGACACTCAAGGTTTAGAGCAATGTTGCGCAAACGGTTTACCGCGGAGCTCTACTATTAGGGTTCCGTGCATTCAGGACATCGAACCGAAGCAGAACTATAAACAAACCGAAAATACATTTGCTTTTGCCGGAGTTAAAACCGGACCCGAACCGAACATCTGTAATCCTTAAACTGAGCCTCAATTGGAAACCGTTATTTTTTTCATTCCGATTATCGGTTCCCATTCTCATCATGCGTAACACGATTCATATTTAATAAGCGTATGCAACGGCTTGAAAATGACTGATCAGCATTAAAATTTTATAGCAAAATTTATTAATTGATATTTTTATATCAACAGTTATACCTTAAATTTTTATTCGAAGATTTTTTCTTTAAGAATCGCGTATATTATCAACCTTGTTCTGGGATTATCTTATCGGAGCGAAAAATGTCTATTCTAACCGGATTCATGGGGTCGAAACCGAACCGAAATTTGGCGTTTTAAATGAACTGGAGTGACAACCGAAACTAAAATAATTATAGTTTGGAGCCCTGAACAAATGGCTCCGAGATGCTTACTCTAAAACGTCTTCAAAGAAGAAAAACTATTATCCGTACTCTTTTTTTCATAAGGAAAGGGTCAAGAAAACAGCATTGAGTTGAATACAACATTTCTTTTATTATCTTCCTTCATTTTTTCTTTGATATTTAATTTTGAAGAACACGTGCTTGAAGGGCCCGAAATTCTCTTCCTAGTCGCAGGGGTTCCGTGGGAGAATCAAATTGGGAGACGTTAATTTAGAATACACGCGTTACAAACACGGCACAGCTTAAAAAAGAACACTCACTGTGGGTAAATCAAAGCTTTTTTCCCATCATATGGCAAGAGTTCATGAGCAGAAGTCCCATAGAGTCTGAGTATTAATGTTAGTATTCGAAGAACGTGTTTTATGCACGTTGCGACGAGATGTATGCATCTCATCGTCCAGTGGTCCAGGGGTTAAAGAGAGAGATCTCTCAACCATCTCCGCTGGTTTAAGCGATTGAAGAAGTACATCGTCGCGACGTTTTAAAGAGCAGATCTTCTCTCACTCAATTATGCACTCTTTAAAACCACGGACAAGATAGCTGTAATGCGGCTCATTTAAAAATGTATGGGGAATTTCGCGCTCTTTTCTATAGTTACCGTGGCAACGGTCATTTTTGTCTAGCGGTCAGTAAATAAATGCTAGGCAAGGCTTTAAAATATCATTTGAATATTTTTTATATTCATAATAATAATAATAACAGGACTTTACACGGGCGAGATTGAGTCTGTCTAATCTCTTCTTATATCTAGCCCTTGGAATATCTAATAAGTTTTTCAAATTTTTTTTTTATTGCGAGACTCTTGAGAATGGAAGCTTTGTTTCCGAAATAGGGTGATTCCCAGAAATTGGTAATCTGGAACTTCCTGGTGCCTCTAAACCGCCCTTTTCGCCTGCCGACATACGGCGTTCAGAGTATAATCGATATGCTTTAGCCTAACTTGGTGGAACGCCGTAGATAAAAAGTGTAAACTTTGTAGTTTCCACACAGATTTTATGTACTTGTTACTGTGTAATTACTTCAAAGTTTTTCATTTCTTATCTTGGCTTACGGAGTGTTTTTAAACCTCCAATATAACCTTTTGTCGTATGAAATTTAAAAGATATAGATTGAAAAAAGTGCGCAGTAGAAAATTATTTTGTGGGTTTAAAAGTTACTATACTACATCAGGAAAAAAACCACAAGAAAGGGATGTGGAAAACCTGCAAAAAATACCGATAGAAATAAATAAAATTTCTAACGTGAAAAATTACAAGTAAACGAATGCTTATGAAGTAAAAGCAACATGATGACAGATTTTTAAGTATTACCAAATGTAGAAAGACACTTGGAGAGTTGTAAATTGAAGGAAGTATACCTGCAAGACATTTACATATTATAAACACGAAAAATGTATAAATAACTGAGAAATTCAAATACATTCTAGGATATCGAGTAAGAGCAATTAAAAGCAATAAAACAATATCGAGAGCAAGAAGTCTGTGATTATGCATTTAAACCAGCTATGACCTAATGCTTTTTGGGATAGGAACAACCACTCCTGGTTAATTCCTGAAGTCGTATTTTGTATGTGAGCTTTATCCTTTTCTTCAGCCGTGATAAATGACTGAATTCCAGCGCTGAAGCCTTCGTTAGCGTCTTTCTTTCACATCTTTTCTCGTCCGTCCCACTGTCACTCTTTGTGCTTTGGAGAGGTCGCGAATGGGGAAAAGGAAAGATTTTATGGACATCTCTTCAAAGTTAAAAATCGAGAAAAGAGGAGAAAGGACTTTCAGGAAATTGAAATTTATTCTTTTTCGTGTGTCCGTCTCGCTTAATCCGTTATTAAAGAATTCCATCTCTCCTCCGCGGTTTGCTTCGTTTTTCTCTCGTCAGAGTGCGCGCCATTGTTCATTTTTGCCGAAATATTATAGCTCTTTGTTCTTTCGCGGCGTTTTCTTCCTCCGACTTGGCGTGTTTTCGTTTGACACACGGGCGTTACGCTTTTTCGTGACTCATTCTTTCTTTCGGTTGACGTTTGAGAGTTTCACCGGAGGCGCAAGTGTGTGAACAAATGGAAATGGAAATATTAGCCTTGTTTAATGCCCTTCTATAGTTGATTATTATGCTAGTTATAGTATTATTGAATTTTATTATTGTATTTTATGAGTAAATTACGAAAATCATAGAGTACTTGTTGTTAAATAGATATAGGAATTACAATTATTATCTTCTTATAGAAGTATTATTGTTTTATAGTTTTGATTTTTCTTTTTGGAATTTGAGAAGTAGAGGAATAGAAGAAGATCGGATCGGTATCAATTCGTTCAAATCAACGAGGAGGCGACAATTTTTCGCCTCCTCAAATAATACAAACTGCTTAGCTCGATAATGAAAGATAATGATGAGTATGAAACCCACCACAATGCCAAAGATAATCGAACAGCCTCTAATACGAGTTCATTTATACCTTATGCAACGACTCATTAATATTAAGTACTATCTATATTAATTTATATCAAATATAATTATTAATATATAAATAAACAAATAAAATATGTTGATTCACTGAAACACTCATTCGCTTTTGTAAATCATGATGATATACTGAAACGGTCGTGCAAATAAACTATTCTTATTGAAAGATTTTTCAGTTTTCCTCTGCATTGCCTTACATGTAATGTGTTACTAGTACCTGTTAAACTAAAATACTTGGCACTATGTTAACAGGAACGTCGTTAGTTTATGACTTTTGCAGGGAGGATCAGCAGTCTTTGTTTGCTCAATTTTTATGAGTTTGTGTTAATTTCATGTCGTGTGTCATGACATAATGGTTTTAATTCTCGAGGACTTTTCTATTGTTTGGAGTAGCGATTTATTAGTTTATTCTCTAAGAGTTGCCCATCCGCTTTGAAAACTTTTCTCTACTGATGTATATGAGTACCATAAAAGTCCCCTACTTGCTTGTTTCATAACAAGGGAGGGTTTTTGTTTGTCATTAGCTTACCACTTTTCTCATTCCTCAGTTTCCTAAATAATTCCAAAGTGAAAGTGATTGTTTTCCTGAAAATTTCGTTCGATTGCTAAGTCGTAAAACACTGTCCGTGCTTTATGATATTTTGTTGATATTTGTCCTAAGACAGCGAATTTTTCCGAATGATCTGAAATATTCCTTTCCGTCTCTTCTTTTGTAATTGCCAAATAAATCCGTCTACTCGAGGAGCATTCCAAAGTTTATCTTATACCACCTAATGAATCCCTTCAAATGTCCTCCTGATTCACGATTCATTACTATTTTACCTTATGCAATTCCTTTTCAATGAAGTTCTTTCCCTTAACCTCATATCCTAATGTGTGCGAATCATTCTTTCTTAGAAAGGCTCTTTAATATTCATATAATTATTGGCTCTATGAGATTAATTTATTTATTGGTATGTTGATAAATTCTTCTTCATCCATCATGTTTTAGTGTTCCGATAACGTTTATAATTGTAAGTGGTGTTTATATTACCCCTGTCTATTCGCGGGTGTTTTTCACCCCCATTATGTGTGGGCGTTCTCCTGCATTGTAGATTTACGCCACTACCCAAACCTTTTTCTGCTTATTTGTATCTATTAGTCTGTATTCATTTATCTAGTTGTTTATCTATTGGTTTCTACGTATAAAATATTAGATAATAGATAATAGGTACTTCGTACCTATTACCTATTATCTAATATTTTTCTGATGTTTTGTAAGTATTGATTTGTTTATCTAGATGTGAGTTAATTATAGTCAATCTTTTGTTCTGTAATAGTTTAAAGTTATCATGTATTAAAATAAAAGGTCAGGTTGAAGAAAGGTCATATTTTGGCCTAAACTCGCCATAGGAGTGTAATAATTATTATTATTAGTGTACTTTGTTATAATTGAAAGCTCGTTTGAGGCATTTCCTCTGCATTTTCGTACATAAGTTTGTTGTGTTTATTACTTAAAGAATATTTGTGTAATTTCATAGAATTGAACTGTGCCTTAATCTTGGATAGGATTATTTATTTGATAACTACGACAAGAAATGAATGACCTTTAAAATGACTTTACTTGTTTCTGAAAACAATTGCCGTTTAATTTCCGTTTCCTCGCATTGATTTTATGCCATGTTATTGGGAATCATGTCCAACCGTTTTCATGTTTATAGCTTAAAGTATCTTGTATCTGTCACTTTTGTAATGAAAAGTTGTATGAGATATTTCTTTTATCTCTTACCTCGATTGAGTTTTGTTTTTTCTTTCAACAGCAGTTATTAATCGATAAATTTAGCAGAAAATGAATGTTTGACAGTTTTGTTGCGGCGGAGTTGTAATAGCTATGGCGAATGGAGAACTGTCATATTCCAGTTCGAATTACGACCAAAAAGTTTTTGAAACTCCCGTCTTCCCAATCCTCCGGAACAACTGCGCATCGGAATTTATTGGACTTAAAACTTCCTTCGGCGATAAGGTTATTTTACTGCGGAAATGTCACAAAGTTTGTTTCTGTGTTCTTTTGTCTCGACTTGTTAATTCTGGAAGCAGAGAAAGGCCCCTGGGGGCTATTTCCTCCCAAGACGACAGGGAAAATCTCTGGAAACTTGAGCCGTATAAATAATTAGCATAAATTGGACTTACCTCTATACCCATTCTGCTGCGAATTCCTTAACTTTCATGCTCTATAAAAGATTGTTTTGTATGATAATTTTTCTTTGGTATTTCATGACTGTACGTTTTAAATTAGATTATCATTGATATTATCATTGAGTAATGATATTTTAAAATCGACTTATCCTACACGTATTAATGGCATATCATTTTTCTTTCTTCATTGATGGTTGACGCGATCTAACATGTGACTCGTCGAGCTTTAGTGGAAACTGTCCCGGGTTGCGCTGAAAGCACAGTTTCTCAGTGAAGACTGGAGGCAGAAAAGGCATCCAGCCATAAAAATGAATCCAAAATTAAATCATTTCCATCACTAAGTCATCGTAATCTTCAGCCGACTCCATAAGTGATGGATAGAAAAGTTTTTATCAGCTGGTGACGGAGGTTGTGTTGTGAAGAATTATGTACGATTTTAAGAACTTTGTCACACATTTGATCCAGGGATAGATTGCGAATCCCTTTTTACAATATCTTTCAGTTCTAAAGGTATTTGGATTAATAAATGTCTACCATATTTTTCACATCTATTACCGTTAACTATTTAATCGAACAGTTCCTCTGTTCCGTATGGACAGTGCGGTTTGATTTTGGTAAACCGTCACCTCAGCGCCACTCGTATAAAAAATTGTAATTACAGTGGTGCCTCGACTTACGAACCGCTCAACATACGAACTTTTCGACGTGCGAATTTCTTCCGTTATGCATTATGACCTCAGGTAAGAACTTAATATGAACATACAAACCATAATGCTTTTATAATCTCAAGCACTGCATTATGCATGCGCAAACGCACGTAGATAACCACGCAATAAATATCTCTCTGGTGCAGATTTTTGTCTAATTTTACAGAATTTACAAACGACTACGCAAATCGAAAAAGTTTATGTTCATCGTCTTTATCTTCCTCTATTATAATAGAAACTAGAAAAGATAATGTGATTCCTATTATATTTCCTTTTGATAAAGACGAAAAAGCTACAGAAGCTCTTAGAGAAAGGGACCCCTCCGTGAGATTTGCTGCTCACAGTAGACTTATCTGGTGTTCATTTTAAACGCAATATTTAAGCCGATTATTCTACGTATGTGCGGGCATTTAGGCAGGAAATATCCCTAAAATGATCACACTGTCTCAGTGTTCAGAATCCGTTCAGATTTTACACAGTAAATTTGAGATTCTCTGTTTCATTTACGTCTTTATTTGGTATTTTCTGAAGAAGAAATTCTGTTAGTGATAGAGAAATCGACCAAAGAGATCGGTCAATATGTAAGTCCTTTCTTACTACATATTTTCATAATTGCTCGAAGACTACATTTGTATAACTACTTACAGATGACCAAAAATCATTTAAATGGTTACGGCCAGATTCGTTTTTCTCTCATCCGTTAGGGAACATATATTGCAACCTGCTGATGTCTAAATATTTTCCTTTTCAAAATGACGAGGACAGGAAAGATGAATTAATTTACCGTAAGATGAACCGGAAAGCTGGGTTTCGTGATAACAACTATTTGAGATACGAACTCCGGTTTAGAAAGAATTAGTTCGTAAATGGAGGTACCACTGTACTCATACCAAACGGGATATAATCCTAGCGCTAACTTAGAAATGTTATAAAAAACTTTCAAAAATGTTGTAAAACGTAAATATATCTTAAATTAAAAGGACTATAACTCTTAAAACATTATTATTCAAGAAACGTGTGCCTTGTTTTGGGCCAGTCTGGCTTGAGCTGGTTAGGCCGTGTGGAGGGGAGGGATAAGTAAATAATTTCATTATTTCTGTAAGACAATTAATACATTTGTATACGCTGCTTACGGTGCTGCAGCTATAGTATGCCAATATCGAGCTCCCTCCGCACGGTGCAAATTTGCTACATTTCTAGCTCTTCTAGTTAATGATAAAGCTCGCGTGTAATGCCGCAGGTGATAAATCTTTCTGCAGCCTCAGGGAATTACCTCCATGTCCGCCGTATTTTGGTAGATCGTACCCTCCGGCCGCCGTGTAGTGAGGACAAACTAAAATAATTAAAAAGCAAATGAGTGTGTGCTTCCAAAATGAGCTTCTTTTCTTGTTCTGTGGGCAATCTCGGAGGGACATTCGCCCCAGATGAGGTCACTTCCGGTATCTCTTTGAATCGCAAATTGGAATGTTTCCAGCGCCTCGGCGTGGGCGGCCGCTGCACTCGCAGCCGTTTAATCGCGTGTGTGTGTGCAGCTCGGCAAAATTGTTTCTGATGATAAACGTCGGATGGGATTGCGGCGACACTCCACGGGTGCTCCTCGAAACTCTCCACCGAGTTCAAGAGGTCACCCTTCTGATGAATTTCCGCTCTGATGATTTCAGAGCTTATTTCATCCTAGTTATGAACAGAGAGCGAGATTCAATATTTCGTATCAAATAGGATAGTTCATGCATCTCATTTAAGATTGTTATGAATAGAGGTGGAAATTTTGAATTTCATTATGTGTTCATAAGGAGATGACTGATAAAAGCTTACCGCTTCGGCTAACTGGAATGCGAAGGAATCCGGGATTCCGGAACGTAGCTGCCTCTGCAGTAAACCGATAATTATTAATTCTAACGTTAATGGGATGAGTTGGGGTAATATCAGAAAACCCTCTCGTGCGAATTCTTCTAACGAACATTAAAAACGTAAAGCGAACATATTTGAGAATTTCAGTGCAGTGCACACCGTAGATACATTTCTTAACGAAGACTTGAAGACACCAAGGATAAATGTGTATGCGATTTAGACCAGGACACCGAAAAATTTCGCGCATGCGCATTTAGAGTTTTGGAATATATCGGCTAACCATTGAGCGTCTGTTAAAATTTTCTATTCGTATTATTTCGACAGCTCGGTGACTGTTTTGGAAACGAGATATTGTTGCTTGTTGTAGTAATGAAAAGGTATTGTTGAGGGAGGGGTAAGAGTCTACATTCTAGTTCTAGCCAGAAGTGAGCGTACTGTTTGTATTGTTTTGCGGAAATGTGTTTATGAGAGTTAATCTTCTTCAAATTTATACTATCAGAAAGCGACGGCAGTTTGGGTCTCCATAACGGTCATATAGACCGCTCCGTGATGCCGTAAAATCCACATTTATAGCGAAATACTGAGAGTATTCTTAATGTTTATTCGGATTCTATTTTCGGACACTTCAAGGAAGTTGAATGATGGAGGGCAGTGCTTTCTAACCGGTATGCCACGGCCAAAGGCTGCTTCAACGGGTTCAAGACACGTTTCCGGTCGGCCGATGTTTTGGGAGCGACCAAAATTTTTAGCCCAAGTTCAATGAAGCTGTGAAAGAATTTCCTTCCTTTAAGAGTTGTTGCAGTATCTATTCTTTTAAAAATTATGTTTAGTTATTAATTTTATTCATGTGTATATTTCCACCATCATGTATTTCTTTAGAGTGGTCAATAGTCTAAAGCGGAGTGTGGCACACCGTTGCTATTCGAGTAAGCTCTTTTTATGCCGTTAAATACGTGTAAGTAACGTGTACTTCAAATTTCCCTACATTTTTGTGGTTTTATGTGCGAGATGCTCCGTCGTTAAATGTAAACTCGTAATAAAAATTTCGGTATTTATTTCCACGCTTTATGTTATCTTACTCTTCCAATTTCTCGCGTACGATCTACGGGGTGGAATCAATGACTTGAGAACGTTTTCAGCTCCAACTTTAGTAATACAAAAGCATTTCTCAGAATTTGTTTGGTCCTCGAGTTTTCTCCCGAAAATTTAATCTTCAATCTCCCTTGTGCATCCTAAATACATAGCAGAATGATTTGAAGCAAGTGTGATTTGATGGGAGAAACGATCATGTAGTCCTACACAGACCGCTGGGTCAGAACGCGATCCGCAGAAAATGTAAATGCCAACTGTCGATCTCATCAAGGCAAATAGTAAGTAAAATTAGTAGTAATTTAAAATTATTAATATTTGATCTCAGAGGCTGAACTGTGCCGCAGAATGTTAGTAAAATCATGTCTACAGAGGATGTGGTGTGTAATGGAATGCTAGCGTTGATAAAAGTGGATCCTCGCTAGAGCTGTGGCTGAAACCTATTTTCATTTAAGAATCATTTCGATCGTGACTGTGCTTAATAAAAACGAATTTACGAACTTTTGTGGGGGTGAAGGTCATGCAATTCCGGAGGCCTCGTGCGGCACCACCATATCGATCCTCCGCCACCGCCCAGCGATCTTCTTCTGTCTGCTCCAATTCAGAGGACGCTCAAGCGCACTTTTGCCGGCCGCAGGTTATTGCTCGTGTGATTCGTGCATTTGACTGCCGGCTCTCTTCGTAGTCTATGAGCATACGTGAGTTTTTTCGATTACCATTGGGATGAAATCGGAAGATTTTTTGCCAAAAATCCAAAAATGCAACTTGTAAGTGATGATGAATGTGATTGCTCCAGTCGATTGGGAATTGAATTGAAGACATGTGCATGAATTCTTAAATAGATTTATGGTGGAACTGAATCTTTCACCTGAAGATGTTATACGGTGTCGTATGTTATATTTTTCCGGCCTAGGTGGCGGTCTTCCCAATGGTTAGCATCCAACTCCCTGGTCGCGGGTTCGAATCTTGGCGTACAATTTTCCGGTTAGGGAATGTGTAGAGTAGAAGTTCCACTGATGATTGAGTTAGTTGTAGTTTAAAAGAACTCCAGAAACCGTCAACAATGAAACATACTATCGACAATGTACATCGTTGATTGTTTCTGGAGTTCTTTTAAACTGCACTAGGGAATGTGTGTTTGTCCATTATTGGGTATCTCACTGTAATTATTCTGTGACGGAATGTTTGTGGGGTCTTTATGGAATAAATAAATTCCTTCATGTATGTTGTTTATTTATTCCTTCAAGTATGTCTGTTGGTTTTTGGTTCTTCCCTCAGAAAATCTTTTAAATTTGAAGAGAACTTATAGCTTCGCTGGCCTCAAATATTTCCTTATTTTTTTCAAACTAATGGAATAAAATTCTGACTATCTCGTATTAGCTTCTGTAATATCCCTGTTTTCTCTCAACTTTGAAATCTTATTTACTGTGGGGAAGCGCACCTCTTAATTTCAGAGGGTGCAATACCCATGGTTCCTTTCGTACCAATTGATGTCAAGTATTTGCACTCGCCATTTTTCCTTTCACTGCGATGATTTACCAAATGGACGGTGAAATGCGATCCTTCACTTAAACATCCCCTCCATGGCTCGGCAAATAAGTTTAGGGAACATTTTTCACGAAAGAAAGGCTTAAAATATTCTGAGAGTGAGTGAAAGACTCTTACACATGGTAATCAGTTGTCTTTGACTGAACCTATGAAGGCTTTGTGAAGAAGTGCTTATTCTTTGCTTCTCGTCGTGTCTTCGTATGTCAAGCCACGTTGATTGGAGACGACCTTCGCTCAAAGAATACGTAGTTCTTCGGTCGCAGTCCGTCTCCATCGTTTTTATAATTTCAGCTTTGACAACATTTCCTTCATACTTATGTTTCTTTCCAAGCTACTAGCATCCTCAGATTTAGTTTTAGTGCTATGCCGCCGTGTTGGGTTAGATTCCCGGTGAGAGCCCGTAGATACGAAAGGACCTAAGCTGTCGAAGCACTTTTTATAATACCACTAACACATACCGCTGTCGTTGTATAGCGTCTTTCAGTGTTTTTTGCAGATTATATAGAGGATATTGTAAGTTGGTTCGATCGATTGAAAGTTAAGTATATACCGATAATTCTTCCCTTTAATTTGGCATCATTTAGAAAATGTGATAAGTATTTGGAATCCTGGTATTGAAACCTGTATCTAGGGTGATGCCATTTGTTCAAAATGGAAGCCACAGAAGGAAAAATAACAGAGTAGTGAAACTTGAAGGAGTTTAAACAATTGTAAACCAATGTAACGTAGGGTTGGAAGATGAGAAATAGATGAAAATATCCGCAAAGGAGGAGATTTTATGGAGTTTATTGCTTTACCGATGAGAATCATGTACTCTGAGACTAAGAGAAAGAGAAAGTTTGGAAAAATTTGAGATGCGGGTGTGGAGAAAAGTAATGATGGACAAAGTTTTGAATGAAGAGATCTGAAGATTTACGACAGAGAGAAAATTATTGCATAAGATTAGAGAGAGGAGAAGGAATTAGATTGGGATTAGAAGAGATAAACTGTTGATATGTGTGTTGGGAAGAATACTAAAGAATATTTTGGGTAAGTTAGGGCAGGGAAGTTCCATTCTCCATTTAACCCTTATGATGGAATTGGAAAGAAAAGTTTATTGAGTTATAAAATAAAAAATACAAAAGAAGAAGATTCTAATCATAAAAAATAGCGTTAAATAGAGGACTTCCAAAGGGAATGTCGAAAGGAACTGTCAATAGAACAGTCGTGTTGATGATAGCATCAGTAAATGTTGTAATGACTAATGCTATTCAGTAATTCCCATACATACTTTAGATTTATTACGAAAGGTGAGGTGCATAGGTGGATTATAATTAGGATCTAGCTGAGGGCCTCATTTATTTGGAAAGCCTGACTGTGCTTATGAACTCACAATAAAGTACTACATATTGTTTCAAATATTTTAGATGTACGAAGAGTTCACGAATGCTACTTTTCCGCCTCAGGAAAGAATTCTATATACGTTACGTAGTCTACATAATATGTTTATAGAATATGTAACATAATTTATGCCACTGTACAATTTAAAATATAGCCATCACTTGTTGCAGTTTATAGAAATACTCCGTATATATCAATACATTATTTACTTTGCAACAGTCAAATGACTGTGTTTTATTTGGCATGCATCATTATGTATTTTATGAGAAATTCGAACTTTTACTTTCATAATTCCTTAAGATCTTTGTGATTAGGGTATGTGATGATTTAAATCCGCCCCTGGTGAGGTGCTAGTCATTCTTTAAAAGATGAGTCAAAGAATTTTTCAAATGAAGGAAATGTTAGGTGAATTTATTCAAAGAAATTTCGTCTCTTTTAAGTGGTGAATAAGGTCGCGGTTTCATAAGGCGGAGAGGCCATTCTGTGAATAACTTAATTATACATAAGACGGAAGGAAGTGAAAACATGTTCTGAAATAATGTCCGTGGGAAATTTGAGTGACACTACTGTCAGCCAAGTAAGTGAAGGTAGAATTAATTGGGAGAAGGACAACAGCTAATGAAAATTTGCTTCATATGTAGGTCACAATGCACTTTTCATGTGTGTTTTGATGTCACGAATTGTAAATACGATGAGAGTCTGTTTCAAAACAACCCCAAACCTTACTCTACCATGGATTCAAGCCTTCGTGTATTTCAGTGCTAAGTTGGGGAGTAATCATGATATCAATATTTCAGTCATCGAAAGAGGTTTTCCAAGTTAGTTGTTGTTTATTGTATGAGTTCCGTTTTTATAAAAGTGAGAATTTCTGGACGAACCATTGTTATTACCTCATTTAACTGTATTATTTGTGGATGAAATTTAAAACAAATTATTTCAAGTTGAGAATCTCTCTAGAACGAAAATGGTTAAAATTTTCAAATATTCCTAATCAATGTTCTTTCTCAAATGGCGTGCTTGTAAATGAAAAATCGGAGACTATTTATTTATCATTATCTGGCATAGTATCATTATTGGTAAGGGTTTTTTAGCCGCGTTTAAGTAGCTACATACGGCTGTATTACGCCTGGCTAAGCCCGCTGATGTGTGTTTTTATCTCAGAAGTAGAATTTTTGAGGTTGGAAATTTCTAACTGTATTTTTTGTAACCTTGATTATAATTTGTCCGAATATTGGTATTCTTACTGTATGCTGTCGCTTTGAATTAGGATTTTTAATGATTCTCATTCAGTATATCATCATTCCGTTAGGTAAGGGCTAATAAGATTTCAGGAATTTATTTCAAGAACTGTGATTTTTCTAAAATTTAATAATTTTAGATTGAATTGAAGAGAGGACCTATTCATTTAAATAACACTTAAGAAACGTACGGTCTTTGTACATTTCTCAAACTCCATCAACAATCCCTTTTCCGTTACTACAATAAACAACAATATGTCGTTGTCACGATAGGCCGTGATATCCTTACTACATAACTATGAAATTAGTAAAATAGTAACTTTTCCATGTTTATAAGTAACCTAATTTACTACCTAATATATTTACCTAATATGTTCTATGAAAACAATGTCGATTAGTTAGAAAGCTGTACCCCCTTCCTTCACGTCACTATGTTGTGTGTCAATGAGACTGTTTCACTTTTCCACTCACCATATTGCTTCGTAAACCATCCTTGTAGACACCCTTGATCTTGACCATTCGCCGAGAAACGGATTTTTGCTTTGTTGCACATCCTTTTTCGTGAACAAGGGGGCAATTAATCATTCTCAGGTAGGATGACGGCGATTCCGCAGCTTTTGTCCCCTCCATCCTTCTCCTTTCCCTCATGCAATATTCGAATCTGATTCACTCAAGGTCAACTGACGAAGAAGTCCTTGACGCTCGAATCAAAATGCAGAACTTGGAGTTGGGATATGAATGGATTCGCTTCCAGAGCTCTGCAAAATTAGAAAGTGTCTTCTTTGAAAAGCCTTCCCGAAGCGCTCGTTGGAAGTACGATCTGAATATTACATCGCGTATTATTAATGTTTATCGTATTAATTTGGACGATGTTTTATGTACCCGTGTAGAGGTCGATATCATTTATGTTCCGAGTTCCGCAGATTATTAATTTGGTGTTTTCGTTCAAGCCATATACCGCGAAATAACATTGAATAAAACTTGTGAACTTCTCGAAACCCATATCCTTGAATACTAAGTGCTAAAAAAAGGTGTAAATTACATTTTTAGCTTACAAACGAATAGTTTAAGCTAAAATACTTTCGTATATGGCCAGATAGAAACGCAATCTTGGCAGTATCTTTGCGAGCTTAAGTAGAACCTTAACTAACTAGAAATTAGACTAGATTTGGCTTTAAGTTCGAAGGCAATTGATATTTATCACATCAACGGGCTTAAGAAAGTTAAATAACACGTTCTTTTGTATATTAAATGTTATGCTGATTATGGTCTTGTAGGATTTAAATCAGATTTTCCATTGAAACTTTGCATTTAAAGGTAGACCAACACACGCGAATTTACGGCAGTTATGCAATGTCATTGTAAGAAAGCGTTATTGATGCATTGTAATATGGCTTGCTATTAAATTATTCCTCTCTATTCGTTAAGCATTACTGCAAGTCAGTAAAGTAGATAATCACTGCGGATTAAACAAACGACTTTAAAGTGTCTTTTTACTTAAATCTGCAGTTCTAGTTCATCTCTAAATTGCGTTTATTGTGTTGGTCAGGCCTCACCTTGAGTTTGCGTGTAGGATCCTTCCGAAAAATGTTTTATTCTAAATTAGAAAAAGTACAGTGAAAGTAGATGCGTTTCGTCAAAAATTGTTACGACAAATCAGTGAGCGTTACTGAAATGTTTCAGGACGCAGAATGGGAATCTTTAGAAGATTTAAAAAACGACATAATTTACTTAATACGTTCAGGGAAGATGTAGCTGATATTATGCGCCCTCCCAGTTACGTAGCTCGTTCTGATAAAGAGAGAGAAATAGATTCTAGAACAATTCGTTTCAAAAATTCATTATTTTCCACCAACCATACCCGAAAGTAATCGATTAGGGAAGTAGCATCGTGGTGCATGCACCCCCTGCCACACGCCGAAAGGCGGATTGCAGGGTACATATATAAATTTAGATGTAAATGAAAGAAAGTTAACAGACAGATTTCGTCCATTCAAAGTAACCTAATTATTTACGTGACTTCTCCAAAATGACTTATTCTGGCTCACAACGCTCCGCTGCATTCCTGGAGATGTTTAAAATTTTTTACGTGACCTCAGCTGACATTCTTATTTTCCCATCCTTCTTCCAAATTCTTTTTTTATGCTTTTCACGAGAGAGATTGAAAAAGGTTCTTTTTATATATTTCACCGCCGTCTTCCACCCTTTCTTAATTTTCTCTTTCTGGGTCTAGGATGGGTTTGGAGTCGCAAGTGGTGCCCACATGTGACAGATCACCGCCAGAACACCCTCGAGATTGCTTTCCTCTTCTACCGAAGGCTAAACTGTTATCTCTCGTATACTTTAGCCTAGATTACCGTTTTGTAGTATTTTTGGAGCCAAGTTTTCCAATTTTAACTCCGCAATGTTTGCAGCCCCAAGCACCTGCCTCAGCCTAATGCACTGACACTTTACACCGATCAATGGACATTAGTGCTTCAGGTAGATATTGAGGACTTTTATCTTTATCATCGAAGTAATTCTTTCCTCGACTGAGAAACGTTTATTACTTTGGAAGAGAAACAATGACATAGGTAAAAGGTAATAATATTTGTTGTAATGCTAGAATATTCAGCATTGTTGTACCACGTCTGGGTCGTTTCCCTCCCCGATTGACGCTTCTTCACCGACCCCCAACAATCTCAATCCAATCTTGCCAACACAGAATCTCTTGTAAGTACAATTCTCTTACTACGTGGGTGTTTCGTACAATATTCTGTATCGTTAGAACATTTATCTTTGATATCTCGCGTTGGATTCTTAAAGCTAGGTGCGATCGTAGATTAATTAATAAATCACCCTACACTTTTTAATCATTGAAAACATCTATAAAATTAATTTATTTTTCATTAATCATGATATTTCTCTCTCGCTACTTACACATTTGATATAATGGAAATTAAAATTTTGTGAATTCATAAATAACGTTTTTAATGTTGTGAAAGTCTTCGGTATGACCCATCATTAAGTAAAGATTTTACGTGATAGAATATGATCAAGTTAAGTAATTGAATGAATAATTAGTAGCCTCTAAGACTATTACGTTTACCTACTCGAATGCGAAGTTCGATTTGGTAACCCGTTTGTCGTCTAACTTAATGGAAAGAAGTTTTTGCCATCGTCTTCTTATGTAGGTCTATAACTTTCCATTATTATTATTATGTACCAAATTATACTTTGGAAAACTGCTCTTGGCGCTTCTCTGTACATACATACACCGGAAGCTGTCTTCTTTACTCATCATTGGCCATTTCCAACTGCTAACACGTGCGCACCCTTCGTTACATTAATGACATTTCGCAACGGGAATGCACGCTTCTCCTGTTATATTTTCTCATCCTTTTGCTTTTCGGGTATGTCTTAAGGATACCCGGAATGTTGGCTAATTATACGAGAAGGATTGTGAAAGTTCAGATATTCTAGGAGTAGTCGGAAGAGAAGAAATGTGTATGGAAGGTGATATGTGTGAAACTTGCCGAATTTGAAAGTCATTTGCTGGAGTATTTAAATACTCTAAACAAGTAGTCGTCAACCTTTGGACCTCACGGACCACTAAACACAAAAATTTGAACTCTGTGGGCCTCTATGTGAAGTTTTTAAAAGGCAAAAACATTAAAAAAATATTTTTCATAAAATTTCCGCTGTCAATGTGAAATTTATGCTGTCTTTCGTCTTTTTGTTGGATTCAGGGAGGATTCAGAATTTAACGAAAGGACATAATGAGCATAGGCCTCAGGCTGACGACCGCTGCTCCAAAATAAGTGATATTGGCATTAAAATCATCGTCTGTAAACATAAAATTTTAAGTTTCACCTTAGGAAGAGCAAGGGAATTCATTACTAAGTTGGGCATAGTAAGGATCAGTTACCGTTCATGGATATTTCCTTTACTTTTAGTGGAAGATGCATTAATGAGGTTAGGGCAAATGTGTGGAATTTCTGACCTTGTCCTTATTTTAATTTCTGCCTCTTTTTCACTTGTTAAAAATATTCAGGCATTTAAATAATCGTTTCTCCATATCGTTCATAGTACAAAGCTGAAATAAATTGAAATATATTCTTGTTTTTACTGTCCTTACCGATGCAATTCGTTCGATTCCCGGTGGGAGCCAACGTGCGAAATGACCTAAGTTTTCGAAGCACTTTTAACAATACTACTACTACCGATGCATTTCGCTTCTCCACCGATGATTTCGAAAACGGGCTGTTTGAACACGATACGTCACTAGTTATGGTTTCACATGTAGCTTAATTGTGTATACGGCCTTCCTATGGAAAAAGTTTCCCCACTCCTGGATTAGAAAACGAGCTTAAGTAGCTGAGGAATTTTTGTAAAAGTCCTGATGATGAGTATACTTGGGTAAAGAATCAACGGAACGACTGGTTAAATTACTGGTTTGGATTATTACACTGCTGGGATGTGCAATGTGGACCCTAAGGAAGGAGGTCATTAAATCGGATCGGAGACTTTTTAGGCGGGAAGCAGAAAGGGAGGAAAGTGAATAAGGGTTGATAGGGAGACAAATGGGATTAGGGTATGTGAAAGGGTCTGGGTTTTTAGAGTTAGTAGGACTGGAGAAGAAATATTAGTAGTATTATTAAAGTGCTTCGACAGTTGAGGTCATTTTGCACGTAGGCCCTTACCGGGAATCGAACCCGGGACCGCTTTCACTGAAGTCGAACGCGTTACCTACTTGGCTATCTGGGAGCTCCACTGGAGAAGAAGGTCGAACATTTAAAGGATGAGGATTTCTGAATAAAGTAATTGAAAAAAGGATAAGACAGTGGAGAGGACAAAGGCAAATGTATATGAAACGGGATTGTTAATATATCAGAAAGTAAGAAAAAACGCGTTAAGTGGGCAATGTTTGGAGCCCGTGAGACTACTTACCATAGACTTATATAATTATTTCATTAATATTTTGTGGATGATGTATAATATAACGAAGTTTTATTTTACAGTGTCACACTTTAAGAGGTATTTCGGGGTCACGACAATCTCTCGTAACCATAGTTCCCTCTAATTTCTTCCATATTTGGTCGGCGACTGCTGCCGGCGCTCAGTTTACGAAGTCACGCCGCTACTTCCAAGGAACAGTTTAAAGTTTCAATTTTTCCTATTTTCTTCATCAAACGACGAATTGAACCATGTAATAATAACATACAATTCCTAATAAGGAAAATCATAAATGTATTTGTGTAAACAAAAGCTAAAGGTTTTCATTAAATAGTGGGACATCAGCAAATTAGTTGGGCGGCTCTTGAAGAAGAATTGCCCGGCAGCCCCAGCTTAGAGGTAGCTTGCAGGTGAGGAGAAGAGGAGGTGATGGATCTTCTTTTCACGCGAAGGTTCAAGGTTCCGTCCGCGATTTTCCATTAACGACTGACACATTTGCATTTATGGGCATTGCTATGGAATGCCGAAGATGCCAATTCCTTCGTGCGTTTCCTCCTCCACCGATAGCGCCCTTAAAGTCGGCATCGTCACTTCCGAGAACGCGCTGTTCGCTCTTCATATACTTTTTAGTCCTCATTCAATTCGGCGTTGAAGAGCGCTATCTCAGATATTCTCATAGGACGCCATTCCGATGGGAACATCGATTTTTGGACGCTTTTAAAATGTCGTCGCACTGCAATGAGGGCTCCGTACTTTTCGGAAACTAATCCCTTGCACTCATGGAACTTCAATTTTCTTGCGAAATGTGTTTGAAGATTATACATTGCTCTTTCATATAGTATGCTTCATTGCCATCGAGTTTAAAAATGTAAGCGCTCTATTAATATTTGTATGTATGATTTATGGTATGTACGAGGTGTGATTAAAAAATTCGCGGAATTTTTTAATTTCCCGAGCTGTATAATTCCAATTGTCAAAATTTTTTTCTGTGTATTGGTAAATATCTCCTTAACGTACACTGTTAGGGACATCCAATTTGAAAGCTTAGTCTATTGTCGACAGTCAAAAAGGTTACACGTGTATAACTGTGATTGGCGATTTTTGAATCGCGGCAAAAATGGAACGAAGAATTTGCGTTAAATTCTGCGTTAGAAATTGAATAAAGTGCTACACCACATTGGAAATTTTAAACGTTGATTTTGGAAAACGTTCAATGAATAAAACGAGTATTTACAAGTTGTACAAACGTTTTCAAGAGGGTCGTGGAGACACTGAAGATGACGAGCGCCCTGGACGTCCCAGGATATTGAAAACCGATGATGACGTCGTAAAGGTGAAGAAAATGATTATGGACGATCTTCTAAGCAACATCTGAGAGGTTGCTGATGAGGTTGTCATATCATGTGCCTCATGCCAAGCAATTTTTACGGATCTTTTGGGCATGAAATGGTGTGTGTGAGTGGCAGCAAAACTTATCTCAGAATTGTTGAATTTTGACCAAAAACAGAACCGAATGAACGTCGCTCAAGAGTTGCTGACTGAAGTCAATGACGATCCAGAACATATTCAACGGGTCATAACTGGTGACGAAACTGGTGTACGGGTATGACGTCAAACTAAGGCCCAGTAGTCCCAAAAGGAAACTTTCTGAAGAACCAAGACCGAAAAAATGACGTCAAGTTCGATCGAATGTAAAGGTTCTGCTCAAGGTTTTCTTCGATTTTAATAGAATCAGTGCATCATGAGTTCTTACCACGAGGTCGTACGGTCAATAAGGAATTTTACCTGAAGTTCTACGTCGTTTGGGTGAAGCAATCCGAAGAAAACGATCGGACCTGTGGCGAAACAATTCGTGAAACACCACGATAACGCACCATGTCGCACCTCACTGCTTGTTCGTGAATTTTTGGCGAAAACCAGCACCATTATGATGCCTCAACCACCGTATTCACGGGACACGGACCCCTGTGATTTCTTCCTATTCCCAAAACGGAAGAAACCTTGAAAGGACGACGTTCTGGCAACATTGAGAAGATCAAGACAGAATCGCTGAAGGAGCTAAACGCCATACCGAAAATTGCGTTCGAGAAGTGCTTAGAGGATTGGGAAAAATGCTGGCACAAATGCATTATATTTGAGGGGGGATACTTTGAAGGAGACAACATTGATATCAATGAATAAATAAAGATTTTTTGAGAAAACCAAAAATTCTGCGTATTTTTTTATCACGCCTCACATATTTTTGTATGTTCTCCGTGTACTCTAGAACAAAACGATGCCAATGTTTCAAGCTCATTATTGAATCTCTCTGTGCTTGTAAAAAGGCAGTTTTCGAATACCTTATGCCCTTAACTTCAATCATACGCGATTGAAAGGGTTCCTGTAAGGCCCTATTACTTTTGTAAGATAATATCGGAAGGAGTGAATCTAAGAAATCGAGGAAAGTTCCAGAGTAAAGAAAACTCAGTAAAGATAAATATTCTTATCAGGGGTCTTATACAGGTAGTCTTCGCCTTGCGACCTACGACCACAGTTACTCTGTTTCTCTTTTGATGGACTCAAGTCAGTGTCCGCTTAGGCAGAACACAGACGTCGACCAGTTATCACTTCAACCAAAAGCTACCAAGAAAGAAGAATACTCGACTTACAACCAATCGGTTAGAGCCGAACGTGGCCGGGGTTAGTCGACGACCATCTGTATTGGGGTCCAGATATTTCATAGTCGTTTGGAAGGTTTAAAAGCTGTATAGAAGCTGGGTTGTTATTCATTTTCTCGTGGATCATGTCTCCATCTCCGGCGAGATTTTTTCTAGTGTATGTTCAGCGGCATCTTGCAATCTTTTTACATAGAGATATTGTTCCGTTATATGTACTCCTCAGAGTACTGATAGAATAACATGTTAGACTTATTAATGAATCAAAATACCGTTTCATTAGTCAATTAAAGACATGTATCTCATACTATCAATGTAATTCCCGTTATATGTTTTATTTGTGATTCCGGATAGCCAAGTGTTAGCGCGTTTGCCTTTGGTGAAAGCGGTCATGGGTTCGATAGTGGGGACAATGAGAAGTGACCTCAGCAGTCAAAACACTTTAAAAATATCACTACCACTAAAATGATGTTAAATTTCTATAGGTGATTTGAAGATAATATAATTTTTATTTCTTACTTATATTATCTCAGAGTTAATCAAATTTTTTACTCCATTTTTGGATTCACCTACGAACTTGAATAAAAATAAATTTGCATATCTTCTTAGGATGACATTTTGATGGTACTAAAAAATAAGAATTAATTTTCCTAAACTTTATTTCTGTATGAGAATCGTTTTATTTTTAATACAAATTAAAATTAGCTTTGCTCTAAATTACTGTTACTTTATGGGTTGAATATCAGACATCTCATCAACTTTTTCCTCTTTTTCAGGTGGGTGCTGCTTCTTTAATAACATTCCTCTCGGACGTCATGTGAAAGGTAGGCGTTTTCCCAATTTTTTAATGCCAACGTCCCGCTTCTGTCTTCATTAATTTTCGAAAGATAAAAATGTCTTCTTCCTTCGCTGGTTGTCCGCCTTTTTCCTTTTTATCGCTCGTACGCTCTGGAAAATTTAATTTCTATAAATTTTCTGGACACGAAATATCTTCCGTATATCGGGGTAACTTTTTCAGTTGCGTAATTTTCCCCGCAATCGTGACTTAAATATTCGATTAAATATCCTCTTTTATAATTTTTATTAAGTGGAATTCTCGGAGGAGGAAAGTACTTTTCTTTGATGTTCAAATCTGTGTTGTATTGAAAATATTCTTGTTTCGTTAAGTAATTATTGTGGTTCATCTGAAATATTTTGCCGGATACACGTGGTTTCATGCTATTTCCTTGGATGGATACATCTGCCGGTATCAGAAATCTTAATACATACTATGCTTAGCTTCGGAAAGTCACTTCATTTCTTAACCACTGAGCTTTCGACTTGTATTTATTAACACAAAAAAGGATTATTGGAGATGGAAAAGGTTGTTAAAGGTTCGAGTCCTGGTCCCGTCAGACTTTTTTCATGTCCATTTTTCCTTGAGATTTTTCCCAGGTGCACGCCTTAACGTGCTAAGTTACCTAAACCCTTTTCTTTGTGCATTACAGCACTCTTTGGAGAGACTCAAATGTTCCAGTCTATTCTTAGAATTTAAGCTATTTTGACTGAGAAACGGGAGTTTTTGGAGCTACTTAATTCGATGAGATAGAGGTCAGGTTGATTCCTCCGATACGAGAATCAATCCTCGTTTATGTTATTTCCTAATCCTTGTTTCCTAATCTTTGTGCATTCTGAGTATAATCTAGTTCAAATGGTGTTGCAATTGGGTTTGAATTCTTCCATGGAATGACTAAAGATGGAAGTGGAGAGAGGATCGTTGAAAACGATTGGATAACCAATAACGGAGATAATTGGTTGGGAAATGGTCTATTTCTATTCTTTCTCTTTAAAGATTTTCATTCCTGGAATAATGAAAAGTAGGATTTTGAAAGTAATAATGCTCCAAGTAGTTAAATTATTGTTAGACTATTGAAGTATTATTTGAATGCATGCATCGCATTACTCTACTAATAACAGTAACAGTAATAGCAACAGTGTTATTTTGACAAAATTTCACAATTTTTTCAGAAAATATACCGAAAGTGAACTAATGTCTAGTCAGATAAAATATGATTACAAAAATATATTTACGGTGATATACATCCCAAAAAATTCTGCCTAATTTTTTATACATCCGTATCCTGATATTGTTTCATATAATTAATTCCATATTACAATAAATCTAAAATTTCTAGAAACAATTATAAGCCATTCTTCGTGGATGCGGATGATTTGTGTCCAATTATGAGAGAGGTCTCGCATTCAAAGAGCAATTTTCTCGACCACCATTTCAAAGGATTCGGGAGAGAAATCGCGGAAACTTCCCGATAACTGTTGGGAAGGAATTGCCTCTGAGAAACCCCATTCCCGCTAACTTTGGGTTGCTTTATCAAGTCTGAATGCTCTGTTTCATTCGGATGGAAGGAAATGACATATGTTGAGCCAAGGGAGGAGAGCTAAATGGAAGAAGTGAAGAGGGTATGAGGCCGACGACCCTCCAGTGAGATAAGGTTTTCCGAAGAGGAGGAACGGAGAGAGGCGTCTGGAGTGTGGGTGCGGAGGAGGGGCAGACGTACTTACGAAAATACCTCCGAGATTTCCGGGTGAGAATTGCAAAAAGGACGAGCTAAATCGCGGAGGAGTCCCTTTTCCGGGTACCCTCGCCATTTAAAGATTAAAAAAGAGATTCGCGGCTTGCGATTCTGCCTCACCCTATTTAGAGATAGAATTATCTTACTTTGCTTCGAAAGGATGAGGAGCACAGGGCCGGTTCGGACAGAGAGGCAGTGAGGCAACCGCCTCAGGGCTCGCCAATCAATGCGGCATCCGTGACTGAACATAGGAATGAGTAGGAAAAATAAATATATAAAATAGGAACTAGGAAACTAGATACGACTTAATATAGAAGCACTGCAAAACACCACAAACTAAAAACATAGAAAAGCACGACTTTTATCGACGCATGAGCGTCATCCTCGCCTATTCGTCGAAACAAGTGCGTTTTTGGTTTGTATGTGTGGTATTTTGCAGTGTCTCTAGATTAAATATTATCTAGTTTACTGAGTAAAATGGTTCATGATTTTTAAATTTATATTTCCTATCGTCATGGAATACCACAAAGTTCCTCGTCAATCAGTTGAATTTATGGGACAGACTAACCATCGATGATATTGCTCTTCAGATGAATAATAACGGATTGCACACTAAAAAGGTAATTAAACCGGAATCATTTTATGAACTGCATAGATTTAACATTGAGTGTGATACGATATTACTCCGAAAAAGTGAGCTGTGGGAAGTGTAATTATGCATATTTCGAGTTCGTAAGACGGTTCTATCTTAGTTTAATTTAATAATTAATGAAATAAACCCTGCAGCTGATAAGAGTATTATTTTTTCGTGTACTTTTTTGGAAACGCTTCGACGCATCTAGGGTTGAACCGGAGACAATATGAGCGTGAAAAGAAACCTATTATTGTCACAGCGAAGTCATTTAATGACCTGTAAACTTTGAAATTTAAGTAACTTTTTATTTCGAGTTTTAGGCGAATATACACGCTGCTACACAGTTAACTATGTTTTGTTTCAAAATTTAGCCTGTATTAAAAATTAATTAGTTTAAATGAGGCAAAGTAAGTGTAACAGCAAAAAATGCAGTTATCCACTTTAGGAATGTTGGCAACAGGCTCATTCGACAGAAATAATACCACGAAGTTGAAGAGTTATGATCGCCTTTCGATGTTAATTGAGGGTAATTACAGCCTTAACATCTTTCTTTCCGGCACTGCCCACGCCATTCTACGTAGGCGTAGCTCGGATAACGTCGCCGTCCTTATTCGGCTGAAATTTCGTGGGAGGGTTAAAAAGTCTCGCGTGTTCAAATTGGAGTCTGTGCATTGACTCGAATTACAACTTTCAATTGAGCCCGTTAATTAGAGACGGTGTTCGATGACCTCGGCGATCGCCTTCCTCATTTACAGGAGCCGTTGAGGTGACCTCTTCCTTATTTCGTCATCGCGTGACATTTCGGGTGTACTTTCTTGGGGCATCGTTCTTCTCCAAACACGCCAAGTAATCGTTGAATTCCCTTTATTGGAAGGAAAACCGCTAGTCCAATTTACTTTTAGGAAATCTGCCCCTTGAACTGTTCGCGTAGGTTTCTTCTTGGCCATGTTCTTCTCAGTGAATCATTTTTATCAAGGTAAATTCACATTGCTTAATATTTTATTGTGTTCACAAACAATAGCCTGTTTTCTTCTTAGTTCTACAGATACCGTTTAGTACATGTAGTAGGGGTTGGCCGTGTTGTTCCAGTCATTAACCCCATGGTTTGATTATTTACCTGTATTACGTGAACGCTGTTGATGTTATACCAAACAGACTATAATGCACATAGCAATCGAGTGCCCAATCCGTGCGTTTCCCGGCCAAATCAATCAATTTTTGCAACCATCTATGGAATCTCTATTGTGGCTAAACGACCTAGATACTAGTATTTTATGGCTCTGTAATATGTGGGAGAATACTGTGTATTTGCTATAAGATAAATAATGCTAAGTTTATTCGGAGTAGATGGAGCGTATATCTCCAGTGTCAAAGATTTCGTTGTTCTCCGACTAACGCATAAAAATTATTACCCACATATTCCTAATTTTCAAAAAGACATACATCAGGAAAATATTTGCACGTTTTTCATTACTTACGATTATTTGCTACAGTTACAATCATGGATCTTTTTATAGCTACTCTATATACTTTCGTATATACTTCGAGATATACATATATTCTATGTATTGAAATTCGAAGACTTAAGAGGGTAGTGGAGCATAAAGAAGCTGTGACGCCGATGGAGTTGAGAACTCGTGAAAAATGAAATGAGGTGGTAGATTCGGAGTTCTTTTGAATTTTAGATGCACTAAGAGGTGTGCATTATTGCATCGGAATATGTAATCGATAGAAGTCTGAGAATATTAGAAGGACTTTAAGGACGGAGAAGCAGTCTATGGATTGGTATCTTCTGGCGAGGTGAAATCGAGTGCATGAAAGCCCTCGAAAATTTTCATCTTTCCAAAACTCTACTTCGAGACCAAGTTATCCATTTTACGCTTTTGCGTTATTTTATCTCTTCTACCAATAGTATTCATACGGAGGGAAATTTAACCAAATATTACGAGTTATAGTGAACCCGTAATAGATTCATTACTCTCACGTGAATTTCATCAGTACACCTTCCTTGCGTTACAGTTCCTTATAAATTTGATGTGATGCTGTATGAATAAAGAAGGGAAGGTAAAGGCTAAAGATGTTGGGTGATATGAAAAGCGGGATTAGAATAATAAAAGTAATAAAGTAAAGGGCGTTGAATTGAAGTGAAGTGAAGAATTTCAGAGCACATGAGGATAGCGAAGATTTATGTAAGTTACCTGTCTCGATGGAAATGTGGTTCTTTCCTTTTTTTTGAATTTGTGGCTTAGAAATCGCTCAATTTGTCCAAAAATGTTGTCAACATCTTCGTCTCAAAGCCATATTGTTTGTGTTACCTCAATTTCCTCAAAACGGGTTTAGACAATAACGGAAGTAAACCTCCGTTTTGAAATTTTATCTGGAGTAAATTAAATTTTTTGATGATTCAGTTTGGCGTTAAGATTCATTATAACGATTCTGTCGTAATATGACGAAAAACTGATATTCTCATTGTTAGTGAATTTAATTTTTCATGTTCCAAACTCAAGAAAATTTTATCGTTTTATGGTTATCTCTTATTTTGTTATATTTCGTAATTTTGTAGCTGGATTTATAAATTCCGCGAAGACGCTAAGTACTGAAAATATCAGTTTTAGGCGAATAAAATAGTTTTTTATTAGGTAAACGTAGATTTATGTAAGAGGTGCCACCAATTCGGCGCAAAATATATTCATCTTGATTGCATAATCGCGCTTATGAGAGAGAATGGAGAGAGGTTGGGAGCAGTATATATCATAGCTGTGCTCGAAAAGAATTCGTAAAGCTGCGCTTGAAATTCTCGTCTTCTTCTTAATATACGAGGTGGAAGAATGTAGTGGTAGGGAAATGCTTATCATGTAAAGCGAACGGGTCACAAGTGGAATTGGATTTTGAGGAATGCAGCATCTCAGAGTCGTCATGGTGACTGCGCTACGACACCTATCCTCTTTCTTTTCCATTCAAATCGATAGATTTGTTTTCAATTACCACTGAATATCGCTGTCTAATGATTGCTGTTTTCTTTCCATGGATAGGGAGCATTTTGTGAAATGCTCACTCCCGTGAATTATCTATAGTATAATAATTCGATATATAGCTAATATCGATATATAGCTAATTAACATAACTAATAATTTAGGTAATTTTCTTTGTTTGTCAATAAGATACTCAATTAATGTTTTATTCACTATAAATTAAATATATTTTGGGAAATCCGTGCGCCGCTATCCTCTGTTGGTGTTTCCGTTTCTTTAGTTATTTCAGTAACTGAGCCAAAGGAAGTTAAATAGAGTTGTTATTGATTGGATCAAAGGCGTGGCTACGTGTGCATGTTTGTTTCGTCAATTTACAAATGTATTTACTTCAGCAGTGATGTAACTGTGTGACCGATTTGAATCCACTATGAAAGTATAACTAATATTAATCATGGAATTAGTGATCATTCGAGGTAATCCTGAACTTTTTTATCATTTATGCCTTAGTGACTTGATAATTTCATTTACAATCCCTCACACAATTATTATATTTTAAAGGTTTATTCATCATTAATAAAAATTATTTTATACTTCCTAGCCAAAGTCTGCCTAATTTAATTTTTGGATTCTCTCTTTACGCATATTCTGATACATTCAAAAGAGCGAATTTTCATATTACAGATTGACTAACCGCACAGTGATCCCAGAAATCTTAAGCAGAGTAATTCATCACCAAATAATACGGTATAACATGGACACCGGTGATATTTATGGGATCTGCGTCATCATTTTCTCATGAATGATGCATAAATACAAATCAACTTCCCTCTTTCGCGCTCCTCAGTTACTATTTATATCCACACTCTCTTAGCATTTGCGAATTAATGAATTCAATCTTTGTCGTTCTTGTTCCCCTTTCAAAATAGACTCGTTAATATTTTACTATTATATTGGTCTCTCTTTTACTTATGTTTAACTTCGTTCTTTATAATTTTACAGGATATAAGAAAACGAAAGCTTAGAAGCGTGTTAGAAGTAACTAAAAGAGGAAAGAAAAGGATGTGAAATTTTCACTTCGTTATGTGCGCCCAAGGAAAACCAACCCAATTTTCATCGATTTGTCGACAAAAATTTGGTTGGGCTTGATTTGACAAGCGGCAATAATTGTTTTATTTATATAACTACCGATTTATCGAATATAAGATTATAGATATAATGATATCGATGTATTGAATTTATATTTTTAGCCAAATTTCCAAGTCTAAAGTTTTATTGCCGTGCTATTTTAAACTCTTAATATTTCAAATGATACAGACTCAGGGCTAACCTTGTGGTAATTATTAATATTAAACATATTAAAACGCTCCATTAGAGTGAACTTTTTACTATACCACACAAAAACAACCTACACACGACCATGAATTCGTAGCATGTCTACATCATCAGGTGTGATATTTTAGAACCGTGTTGATATAAATATAAACTTTCTAGGGCTAGCTATAATCTTATCTTTATCGAATAGCCCTTTGTTGTTTTCAGATTATCTCCCCATTAAGTTCACCAAGGATAAATTCCTTAACTAACTGTAAAATGAGAGAGGTTGTGTCTGTCATACCGGTATCACGGGGTAGATTTTTACGGTAATTAGTTACCGTTTTACCAAAACGTCGGTTTCACAGTATTGCTTAAAAACGTATCGCAAAGATCTATTTTCGCAAAATTAATGACATCTTTCGGTGACATACTTCGGAAGAAAACTACTTTGTGTCAAAGGAGAGGATTCAGCTTCTGAATATTCAAGAATATCAAAGTTCGGACTACTTAAAGGAAGATATAAAACATTTAAAATGGGAAATGGGGAAATTTAATTTTAAGAAAGGGAATGAGAGATTTAATTTGACACTTGTGCATCTATTGACAGGTTCACCGAAACATCGAAGGGGCTTTTTCAGCAGCATTTTGTGCAAAAATTCGCACAACTCCGAAAGATGAAATTATAAGAAATGTCTTCTCCGAGCATACTTCACCAAGACTGTTAACGATAGTTGTTATTCTGACAGTTATTGATGACATTATAAAGTTTTACTTTTTATGACTCTAGCTGCTCTTGTTTATTAATTTACGGAAATATCGTTTTCTTCTTTCATATTCCCATGACATCAAAAGAGATACGCTTAACACCGCAACGTTTTCATGCAAAGCTCGGTTTTTTCAAGAATCAAATGTCGCTTAGTTGATTATTAGACGTCCTCTCTACGGAGAATGTCTCTGTAGAAGCAATCTCATCGTAGACTCCAGATCATCCTTATCAACTTTCTTGAGAAATGAATGGAAAGTTCACTTATATCGATAGTGAGATTTATTTCTCATATGAAATTAAATTAGAAATTTGGTCTTGCGAACTCGTGTAAAGTGTCACAATAAGGAAACCGAATGAACTTGATTAATTTTAACATTAAGTCTTGATTTTGATTCGAATTTATATTCGTTTTATGTTTTCTTCATTAAAGTTAGTGGTTTCGGAACCAACGAAGCAAGTCATGAGTTTGGGTTAACCTAGTGATAGTATAAAGCAGGGGTGAGCATGCATGAAGTCAACAAGAGCCGCATTTGTGTTTTTCATACATTATAAAGATCCACACCAAAGTTACATGGTATGAAATAATCAACTTGAAATTTAATTTCATTAACATGATTACATATTCTAATTGAGTCTTAAGTGCTAAATAAACATGTAAGAAAATGTAATTAAGAGAAAGGAAATACAATATAGTTATTTAAAGCCTTTAAAATTAGAAATGTAATAAAAAAGCATTTATAAAAAGTGTTATATTTTACGAATACCTTTAGTAAATTTTTTGAAAATTAGCAAACAAATTGTTACAGTTATTCGCTGCAAATCTGTTCTGTTAATTGTGAATTATAACTCGAATTCATGAACTCCTTTTTCAATATAACTAATTATGAAAATATTAGTTATTTAATTAATTTAACAAGACTCAGCGAAAGAAGTTCTGAAATCAATAGAACGAATTTAAATCTTCAATGGATGCCGCACTTACTACAACTCAGAGCCGCATTTGCCCACCTTTGGTAAACAATCAATCAGCGCTGTTGTGTAAGTTCTTTCTTCGATTTTAAATTCGTGAATTAATACCAGATTCTCGGTTCATGCGGAAGACCGTTATATCCAATTTGATGGTATTTATTAACGGTATTGCAGTTTCCAGGAAGAGAGAACATTAATGAACATTTAGTTACCGATTGTGTGTTGATAGTTATCGAGAGTTAAGATACCAATGTGATTGAATGCACCCTTCGCTGAATTAAGTGTCTACGTTCCTTTGGATTCCACTCGGCCACGATTCCGATACAAGTAAAGGTGTGTCGAGAAGACCGCAATGGCCGTGGGCGCCTAATTGTTAAGCGGCTCTCGTGTGTGACCTGAGGATGTTCTTTGGGTCGCAGTCGTGAATATTTATCGATAGTATCGGACGCCCTCCTTCCACGCCATTATACGCTCCAATGAACAACGGCCATCTTCTGCTCAAGCAACATCTTCCGCAACTTTACCCTCCTGATAATTTTACGCGTATATCTCTTACGGCTACGGAACAGTTAACTCAAGATTATCCGCGTCGTTGAGTAATCGGATGTGCACGAATGAAGTGCAGGCAGAGCCGTAGTGACGCATTCCGCCGCCCTTGGCAGAGATTTTGGCGCCCCAACCTTTATGCAGGAATAGTTTGTAGTTTCGAAGTGGTGTTTATGAAACAGTAAATATTTATTTTAGTCTTATCTTTATAGCTTTATATACTGGAAACGTGCTTTCAGCGTCCTTGAAATATATATTTAGCAGTCTCATCTTCAGTATATTATATGGTCTCTTGGTTCATTGATGTCCGTTAAGAATTTTTCATTGATTTCAGTTAACCAAGATCGCTCTCTTGTTGACAGAGATGTGGGAAATGTTAGAAAAATATGCTAATTATTATTAAAATATCCGTTTAGTTGCATAACATACAAAGTTTCTCCCAATTTTCTTACACTGTTCGATAAGTAGATGTTTTGGTTTAAATAATAGATAGAACAATTTATCGTTCAATTTCCGCATGGTGTAGTTTCGATATTTGCCCCCTTACGAGCTTCTGCCCGGGGCACGTGCTCCGGTTGCCCCACCCTCACTATGATTCTGAATACAGCGGATTTCGAAAAAGGTTCGCTAAAAGTATAATTTTACCTATTATAAAATTAAATATTTATTAAAAAACCGATGCCTGAATATTTTTATCGAAGTATTTACTAGGAATCAATAGAATAGCTAGACGTAATAGAGAAATCCACATAGGTGCTTCTGGGTTTCCTGGATGAGGGATGAGTATTGGAGATTAGATTCAGTGAAAAATGCTGCTCACGAACAATTTAACATGGGGTACTTATATTCAAGACGTATGTGGACGGGTAATTAAGAAACTCGCATTCTCGAAAGGTAACCGATGAAACTTCGTCAAGCGAATCGGCGCTTCGAGCGGAGAAAAACTTCGTGAACGTTATTACTTTGCTAAGTTTAGACCTCGTTTTGAGTATGAATGAGGGGTATAAAACCATGCCGACAAGGGTTGTGTTAGATAATTAGAAAGGCTACTGATAAAGAGGGTACTATTTTTTAAACATATCTGCAAGCATTATCAAGATGCTTCGGAACGTAGAATGGTGACCTTTCGAAGAAAGAGGATTAAAATTTTGGGTGATTTTGCCAATAAATTTACCGCAGTTTGTTTTTGATTTCCTTTCAGATTTGGTTTAGCATGCTTTTTTCGTTAAACATAGTTGACTATCAATAGATTTTGCAGGTATCTCTTGCGGTAATTTTCTCGTTGGAGTTTAGTTTCCCTAAGCACAAACTTATATTTGTAAGACCGCAAAGTAGTTTTCTTTCGTGCACAGTTTTCAAGCTATTTATTTCAAATTTTATATGACGAACGGTTAGAGGTAAGAAGAGACTTGGTTGTCTCAATCTCGCCGTGGTAAAATCGTTTTACTATTGTTGTTATCATCAAAATTATAGTACCATATTGGTAGACGTTGCAGATGTTAGATGTCCTCTCTTCTACATCGGCCAATCCAATACTTCGCGGAAACTTACGGAAAATTTTGATAGGAATTGTAGTTTCAATAATTAATATTTTTTCGCGAACGATAAGCGACGGTTATAGACTAGAGCCACGAATTTGGCAGTCGATGTATAAACCCCGACATTACTATCTATTTCTAACTCCTATTAGCGTTTGTAATACTCCACCAAAGGAAACGACCTAAAGCAGTTATCCGTCCAGACGATTGTTTTCTTGTTACGCTATTTGTTATCTCTCGGAGCTCTCATCGGAGATCTCATCGACGAGATCTGTAGTGATTAATTTTTTTGAAAAGCTTTCGTTGGTAATAAAGTCATCTACCCTGGAGCAAACCCCATCCGAGAGACTCGGTCATAGCCGGAACACTACTGTTGAAACTGAGATCTACTTTAACTATCCTAGCTGCTCAATGGTGAACATCTCTCTTCGTTTGAGACTAATCTTACTTCGCGAGGATACCAATACTATCCTAGACTAATAAGATATACTAGAATATATGGTGCTCTACTACTCAGCAATAGACGGCTTGCTAGGCATATATGTAGGTGTGGATAGAAACTTTCTATAATAAATGTAATTTTAATTATATTACGTTATATTTAATTCATTTGTTGGAAATATAGTTATTTTAATTTTGGGAAATACGATGGCAGTAGTTATACTTCAATGCGAGCGTAGGTCCTGTTCTGCAATTTTGTGAGATCTTTAATACAAAAATGTACGCAACTAATTGGGACGCTTATCATTTTCAACCAATGACTCAAACAATTCTTAGTCTCTGCTTCATCTTATTCCTTGTCTAATAGATTTCCACAAAATCATTGTATATTCTGTTGAGTTTATTTTAATTTTATTGGGACGTTATGGACGTGTAATAAATGTTTTAATAAATGTTAGAATAATTTGCGGTAAATTTCGTTTAGATGGTCAAACCGAAGACAGAACTCGGGGATGAAATATTTCTAAAGCGATTTAGTAATGCTTTAAGAACTCTGCACTTGTTATGTCCAAAGGACCTTCATTTTGAGAGGCCACTTCCTAGAATGAATCGTGCAAAAACCTGTGAGAACATCGGTGCAGTTTCTGAAAGCGATTAATAACCGCAGCCTGAGTGTCTTTTTTGCTTCTGTAACTGTCTCAAAATTTTAGATGAAATATGAAAGCCTCGTGTGTTTCAGGTCATGTTTCACGGCTGCTTATGTGAAGTGGAAATCACAAAACAACGAAGGAAATAGTAGTTCAAGTCGGCGATTTGTACCTTTCACTCACCATGGGAATACACTTCATAGACTTTGACTGCATTTTCCTTAGATAAATCGGCGAATAATAAGATAATGGAATTAGGAAAAAACAAATCTTTAAAAATGAGGATGACAAGTTAAGGTATTTAGAGCTCTGAAAATTTATAAGTAATATATCATTATTAATTTTTTTTTCAATAAGCAACTGTGGTTTCCGAATTACACGAAAAAGCTTGAATATTTTCTCCTATATTTCTCGCTTTTCTTGCTGAACCAGATTGCTCAATTTGAATATGGGTCCACCCCGAAGACCAATTCGAACGTCATCCCCTCTAACATTAGCTAAGGGGAGCTAGGAGGCTTACCAGGCCAGATGAGGGGTGAGGAAGATTGCTTTTACTTTCCTCTCCGAGCCAGAATCCTGAAGCACAATGGCTGTACGATTAATGCTTTACGTAGCGTTATCTATAAGGAGAAATCTTAATGAAAGTTTTAATTTAGTATGACTTATACGTTAATAGTTTTCATATAATCATATCAAGGATAAAACAAATATTAACGAAGGGCACATGTTTTCTTATCCTGTACCAAAACGAAAGAGAAAAACATTCGATTCATTAGTATATGGGTGCCGTAAGGTGAATGGAGAATAAAGTTGGGCTAAAAAATTCCGATTTTTCTTGTTCAATCGACGAAGGAGATGCATATCCCGTTACTGACCAGGGAACCTTTACCGCTGCGTGAAACGGATCTTAATGATACGTTTGAGGATAGTTTCTTGGGCAAAAAATAATGACCAATATATTCCAGTCTTTACTATCACTTCCTAGTTTCTCAGTAAAGCGACTTTAAAAATCAGCCTAAATTCATCAATGTCGAACTCTGAATAAGATAAAGTAATTGCTAGAGATCATCTGTGATGATTTAGAACCGAATTTAGTTTCAGATTTTGTAACGTATAATTAGCCTGAAGGTTAACTTTTATCTTCTGGTTAATTCTAACATACCGCATTATAATCGATAGTTAAGCCTTACGATAGTTAAACCTTGACGTTTAACCGTCATTGGTTAAACTAGTTTTTTCTTTGTCAACCTTAAGTGGCGAAGATTTTTCCTCGCACCATTCTTTCCTTTTTTAAAAATTAATATATGTATTATTATAGCAGCATATGAGGTTAGAGAGCCCCAATTAGGCCTAACCTTGCCAATAAAGTGTTAATCTATCTATCTAAAATGATGGTTAGCTGAACCACCAGATTAAGAAAGGTTCAGATCTTATGCTTATGGTTAACCGCAACGCATCATGGACGTAAACAAACAATATGGCGGAAAATTATCGGTAAAATGCTCACTAACTAACGGAGTAAATAGTTCTACAATACATTCCATGGCACTAACTGGTAGTTAAGCTGAATCTTCCGGACAGTGGACATCCAGATTTGACTAGATATTATAATTCCGGGCCTCAATGCCAATAGTCGCCGCACTTAAAAATTATAGATCTCAGTTCATCTGTTAAAGATCTTTTCTGTCTATCTTTCTATGTGTAATGCTTCAAGCAACGTCGCAAGCATATCAAATAAACGTGCCAAGGAAATTTTTATCATTTGGGACCTAATTTGCCTTAAAATGAGTCACCTTTATCGCTTCGGTGGAAGAAATAAATTTCGTTTTCTTATCTAAAAATATGTATTTCTGCCGGATATATCTTTAGCGATTTCCTTCATTTCAGAAATTCATAGAAAAAGAATATTACCTTGCGGAAGTATATATAGCATGCAACCATTTATTAGGCCGATAAATGGGCTGCGTATTAATCGCTATGTGTACGGAAAGAGGAGCATATTCTTTTCATCGGAGGAACCCAATAAACTCCATCAGTGTTTATGAATATTCTTAAGAAAGTGGTAGAGTTCAATGAGGAATGAAAAAGAAATGCTTAGACCGGTAAATTCACAAATTTTATTTCTGTTATGAATATCATTGGTAACAAAATAAGCAAGCACTTCGTTATTTCCACAGAGAATATTTAATATAACGACCGGTTTCGGCTCGCGCCATCATCAGGTCATCATCATTGTTATTATGGCTTTCCACGAAGTCCGGCCAAGTACTATTGAAAATGTCATTGGTGTTTACACCCCCTGCCACACTCCGAAAGGCGGCTTGCAGGGTATTTATGTAGATGTATCATATGATAAAGCAAAATTTTAATTTGCTGTCTATTACACGTTTGTGCCCTCAGCGCCTACCTGCGGCTGTATATGACAAAACTATTGAAAATATGAAGTTTGTAATTACATGTTTTTCTTTCTTTCTTGTTTTCGGACGCTTAATACGTTGCAAGATAGATAATTTCACCTTGAACTTCGTTGTATAATGCAGGAAATGAGCTTTCATCCAGTTAAGAGTTCACTTACTTGGGCATTAAAATTACTTAAGATGGACGGAGTGAAAGAGACATTTTTTGCAGGATTGGACAAGTACAGGCGGCGTTTAATTGTGAATATAAGATGCTAACTGCGAAAGAAATCGATTTGGAAACAGGGAAAAGGTTCCTAAGTTAGGAACATTGCGTTGTATGGATGCGAGACTTGGATAGTGGGGGTGGAGGAAGGGAATAGGTTAGAATTGTTTGAAACGTAAGGCTACAAGAAAATGTTGAAAATACGATGGATTGATAAAATCAGTAATGAAGAGCTTTTAAGGAGAGTTTGGGATGAAGGACGGTTTTGGAGAATTGCAGTGAATTACAGAGATGAACTTCTTGGAAACGGTATACGCAATGAGGGGTTTCTAAATATTCATCTGAAAGGTTAAGTTTAGGGAAAGAGAAGTAGAGGATGACCAAGACTCCAGTGAATGCCGGAATTCAGCCAGTTGATAATATCTTAAAGTCGTTTCCTCCGTAATCAATATTAGATAACCAGTTTTTCATCTGATTTCCTGTCTAGCCATAGTTACCTCCAAACAAACAACATTATTAATTACAATTATCGATGCATTTGGAATGCCTCTGTATGTTACATACACTTTATCGCAACCTTTTCGTGGAGAAATTTTCTAAACATTACTTATAAACATTTTTCTCCTGAAAAACGATGAATGATTTGATGTACCGAATTTTGAGAGCCAAGATAAACTCCGGGTTACTGTATTCAGAGGTATAAGAAGCTTAATATTCCCTAGGCATTTCGTCTGCATTTTGATTGCATGACATTGTCCTTATTGTGGTTGTTTTCGTCGCGGTGTTGGCTGTTGTGTATTAAAGGTGTGTTGCACATTACGCAAATTGCTCCTCCTTTTCTTCTTGCGGCGTTCCTGGCGAAGTAATGTTCAGAGATTTCCCGCAATTTGCTATCTCTCAAGGACCTCTTATTTACATTTCATATCTCCCATATTTAATCATGAGAAGAAGAAATTTTTATTTGAACGGTCTTTAGAGGAAATGTCATCATCGCCACTTTATCGGTTTTTACGAAATTCTCGCGAGCGATTACCTATTTAGTTTGAAACTGTTCTAACATAATATACGATATGATTTGTAATTTCCTTGATGCTACGATGAATGGATTCTTCGGAAAATGTTTAGTTTCTGAATGACGCCTTGCCATGCACCGATATCAGTGGAGTCGTAGAAGGTGCGCGAAGCACCTTAGTTGTTTTTGTTTATAGATCTCTTTAAATTCCTCCTAGATTACTTTAGCCTATTCAAAAATAATCAGGTTGTCATGACGAGATCCAAAACAATATTTTTGTTTAAAACGAATACGGTTCAAGATATCTCGTAAGGAAAGGGAAGCCTAAACATATTATTCGGTCTTTTGAATATTTTTGAAGCGTTTGACTCTGTGTGATTTATTAAAATATGTAGACTTTTATTATAGAAATAATGAAACAGGATTAAAGACTTAATAACTGATTGTAACTTTTATAATTAATCTCTTGGAATAGCATATTAAAAAGAGAACTCGTTTCTATGCTTTGCCATACTAATTATGAGAATGTAAACTCAGCCGAACAAGATAGGTCATTTGGAATAATTCTATTTCTTAAATTACAATTTATCCCTATTTCTAAAAGCTTTTAGTTTATTACCCGAAAATAAAGTGCGCCATCGAATTATGACCCATAGGCATACTCTTATTCTCTGGTGGTTTGATGACTTGTTTAAGCAGGCAGCTTGCTTTAAGTAAAGAATTCAAACAAAAAATAACGACGAAGTGGGTTTTACGATTTAATCTACTAAATTTTTCTCGACGCATAGGAACACATAATTCATTGGAGGTAATTAAATTACCAAGATGACTGTCACTGTTGAGTGAATATGTAAGAAAACTGTCTAGGAGCATTCACACCGCCTCTTGAGAATTTTCTTGATCCGCCACTGATATTACTGCATAATTTTTAATAAATCTAAATTTAAAAGGTTGGCGATTCAAGTAATGAGCTTTTTATGAGTAATGGTTCATTGTCCTCAAAAATCTTTAATCTCGAGAAAATGTAAGGCACGTAACGAAGGTTTCTCTTAAGGAGGGGAAGATAAGTACCCGGGAGATATTTCCCTTTCTTATTGAGAGAGAACTAAATATGTATCATTTCGTGCCATAAGGCAAGATGGCGAGGAATTCCCAGCACTCAACAAAGGGAGAAAAACGTAAGTCGAGGGAAAGAGCAAACTTTTTTCTTGTATAAATCCATCTTTTTTGTCTTTTTTTTTCTGCGGTAAAAGGGCACTTTTTCCAGAAAAAAAATGTCTCCTGCTTCGAGTTTTCTTTTTCGGGCACTTTTCTTGTGTTGTGAGTTTTTGCGGGTTTAGACTATTTATAATTATTAAAGCTCCTCTTCGCCGCGGTCGATGACTTTGTCTTTATTTTAATGAATCACGCAACCCTCGCTTTTTCTTTATCGTGATTGGCCTTCCTTCTCCAGACGCCTTTCTCGCTATCTCAGTAGCCGGAGAACCTTTTACCATCGGAAGTCCGCAGGTGCCATTCGGCCGCTTATGAAATCATTAAGCCGCACTCAAGTGACGTATTAAGAATTGGTGTAGCTAAGGGGTATTTTAAACCGCCCCCCAGAGCCTAATTGGGTTTAAAAAATTCGAGGTTATGGGAGGCAGATTATAACTCTTTAAATATTTATAGTTACACAAGCCACTGGTAACTCGCAGAGAATATATGTTATTATAAATCCGAATCCATCTTTATTACATTCAGGGAAAGGTTTGCCTTCCCCGGGATTGCTGGCAATTTTGCGTTTACTCCAAGACTATGATCCCCCAAGATAAATTCTGGATACGCTCCTGTGTTAAGTACAATATTATTAGGATGCATTGGCTGTTAGGCGCTACGGGTTTATACGTGTTTCTCAGAATTTCTTTTGCTAGTTCTACAATATATTTTCATACTAACATGCGAAACAAAACGAACTATTTTTAAAGAATGGTATTTTTTTTAAGTTTAATTTTTTATGTCGTTATGATATTCAACGAGAAGAAATTCTGTTAGAAAGATATAGGTGGAGATAAAGTTAAAAGATGTTGGATTTCATGAACTTAATAGTTAGTAAGATGAATATTAAAGATTTTAACTACTTGCATGATGATGTAAGACACTAATTGACTTTTGGTTAGTTTCCTCAGTTCTGAATTTTCTCTGGAATCCGTTATTTTTGGAGTTTCTGAACCTTCTTTCTTGCTACCTATGCAATGCAAATTTCAGCTCTTTATTGCTAGTAATAATACTGTAAATCGGAGCCAGATTTTTTGCATTTTCGTATGGGAAAGGAGTAAAAAGTTGTGAGAAATCTCCTAAGATTGGCAAAGAATGGACGAAAGCAATTCCACCGGTTTTCTTTTTAATAGGAAGTATCATTCTTTGGGAAATTATGTTCCGAGTTGTGAGACAAAGGGTAGGTTGTGGAGAACATGAAGCGGATTATGTGATTAAAGCTTTGAATTCGCGTTAAACTTTTTTCATTTCTCGCTGAAGGAAATGATCTGCCCGAACCGTGACTTCTGTAGTTTTCCCGAATCGCATGCATCCTTTAATCAGCCGTGGGAAAGTCAGTGAGCGATGTCAATTTGCGTTAATAAGTCGCCTTCTAGATTTCGTCGCTGGAATTCAAATCACTACTACTTGCGACTTGCTAATTTTCTATGTTACCTCTATTTTCTATGGAACCTACTGTTTAGAAAGGGGTAATTCCAGTAAATTCCCAATTTTGTTGTTGTATTGGCTTTTATAAGTAATTATTATTTATTAATACATCCTCTAGAGGTCATTACTCATTCACCTCTCTATCTTCGGACTATTCTTGGCCCTCCATTGACGTCTGATTTAAAACACGTGCAATTTACTCTCGTGAAACACGTGAAGATTTTCTGCCTCTTTTTTACAAATATCAGATTTTTTTATGGCAAATTGTCATTTTAGTAGTTTGTTAGAGAAAATTAAGGCTCTAAATTGTGGATATGTATATTATGTTGGAAATCATAAGATTATCGTAATAGTAACGGTGTTGTTTGTTTTATGTCGGTGTTTTTTAAATAACAATAAAAATAATAAGTTTTTATTAAGTGAGTATCTGGTACAAAATATCTCTAAGTTCTATTATGTACAATAAAGAAACGAAAATTATTAATAATGTACGATAGATAATTATAATAGATTATATTGCTTTACATAATAATAATAACGAATTTACGAATGTAAACATACCATACACAATATATACTTTTCTTTAGACAGAAAAATCCGACCAGTTCGGACTCGAACCCGGTACCTTGTCGTTGGCACGCCAATCACTCCGCTGGCAATTGCTCATTCGAAATTTTCTAGAACCGCACTTGCACCTCGTATATTCATCCAAGAATATATTCAAAAGCTAATGTAATACTAACAGATTCGGCACTCGATGATATACGTCTTTAGACTCGATCATTAACTATATCCAATGTTCCTTAAGTGTCCTAATCTGTCAACGAGATTTAAACCCCCATTAACCCGATCCTCGTTATCTCGGTGTCTTCATGAGCACGTTCTGCAAATGAGGATTGCAGGATAATTAAGGGCGGTCTGTCTTCAGATTGCTTGCATCAACACTTTTCTCCCCTCTGCCGATCTCATCCATTTGTATAGATTTTCATTGGGTTATGCAGATCCTTCGCTTGATTTACATTCCTTTAAGCTCGTACAACTCGGCAACCTCCCGCAAGTATCTTTCTTTTCTGAATTTACGTACAGTGAAGTACTAGAATGTCCGGAATTCTTCACTGATACCGACAACCCTTAACCTTTTCTTACTGTGAAACTTTTTCATAATTTCTCCTATTTATCAAATAAATATAAATATCTTTTTAAATAATGTTCTATATTCTAAATTTCTATGGTAGCTTTTTATTATTTTTATTACTTCGAAAGAATTTTCCATTGTCTAAGCTCGTCATGGTTGTGTAAAACTACAGTGTAAACATTTCCTACAAAAAATGACGTACAAGTGGAGAATCGGACCCACTGCTCGAAAAAAGGCATTTTAATGATGAAGGACTCTAATTAGGGTCAGCTGCTGACATTGCTATATGTTTATTCGATAGCTGATTATTATCTCATTACAGAATAATAATAATGATTGTTGTGATAATAACCAATGCCTATCTCTCTCTCTCATCCCTTGTTTGCTATACAAGTTTCTTTGAGGTTTCTGGTAGGCCTTCACGGCCATGATAACGGCCCCGGGTCCCCCGAAGTCCCCTCCGTACATCACCCCACCAGGCAATCCCCAACTTGTCTCACATTTCGTCATCGGCAAGCTCACTCGCCAGAGTTATTCATTTCTTTGAGAAGAGTGATAAGTCTTTGAAAGCCTATTTTTCGCTGCACTGCCTACGCAGGGCAACAACTTAGTCTTAGCAACCTTGCAAGTAAAGTACTCCGAAAAGCTTTCGCACCATAACTACTGCCGATAGCATTCCCAGCATATGTGGCATGTTTGCTGCCAAAAATCCCTTCTCAAATAAAGCGACGAGTGGCATGGAACGATTGACACTCCATTTGCTTCGTCCCAGATAAGCTATTTGTAATCCAAGGGACAGCGCTAACTTTGCGGTTTAAAGCTAAGTCGAGCTGTGGTTCGAAAGCAGCAGAGGTTCTGCTTTTTAATTGAAACCAGAGGCGATTTTTAGGAAATGTCTCTGGTGAAATCGTTTGCATACACTTTCTGGTCTTTGGGTTCAGGGATTAACATCTGCGCGTTGACATTCCTCATTCACCCTCTGTTTCCATGGATACAGACATGTATATTCATGCAGCCATAATTTCATGCGTTCTACGCATTAAACGGAGTGGGGCCTAAAGAGTTAGAATTTATGGATTCAGATCTGCGTAATAAAAGTGGATTGTTTAAGAAACCTGTGTTATGAAATTTGATTGAGATTATGAAGAATGATACTTTCACGAGAAAGTATTCCGAAACTTTTTTCGTAGGTGAATACACAATGAGGGAAACAACGTGAAGAGAGAGATACATAGATAGATGCATTAGTTTGCAAACTATGCTTATGATTTATAATGTACTCAGCTATAATTTACAAAGTAATCTAAAATCACTACAAAATGATGGTATGTTCGTTTAAAAATCAACCCGAGCAATTCACCAGGTTCCTTGCGTACGACATACAGAATATCAGTACATAAAATAAAATAGAATTTAAAAATGCTCACTTAGTAGAATAACTAAAACATAAAGTTTTAANTGGAAATTTTGCCTAGGAATAAATTATCCGTTGCAGAAAATCAGTCTGGAAAAGAGTTAGGCTTAATCTGCAGTAGAGGCGGAACAATAAGAAAGTTGCATCGTTAAATATTGTACTGATAAATAAAGGTATGTACAGTTGAATTTGAATGAATCAAATTATTCATCCTCTTCTAAAATTACAGAAAACATTATAGGGAACGTGCAGAAGCATAATCAGCTGTACAAATATGAACAAGAATATCTGAAATAAGTAAGTCGTCGCTTTAAGTAAGATAACATTAAGGGCAATTAAAATAGTGAGTGTAGAAACTGAACTGAAGGCTACCATAAAATAGTAATACTGCCGCAGAGCGGCTTTTCAGTAACGGTGCTCTTCCGGTATCTCAATCGTCATCTCTCCGATAGGGTGGATGGAAGTTGAACGATTGATTAGGGTGTAAGTGGGCGGCCCACTGCTGCTTTACTGTGCTTACACCTCTCAGCGGAAACTAAATCCCGATACAAGAGAACTTGTGGTCAGGAAGCGTAGAACAAAACTAAAAAAGCACGAACTAATAACGCCAGTGTTCTGCGTGATTATTTATATATAGGCTCGTCCGTGGCGTATATTAATGGACAGCGGTCCATTTTCCTTGTGTCTATGGACTTCGTGCGTCACGGACTTCCTCTGAATGGATCCTCACTTTCCCGAAAATAGACTGTTGGGGGTGAACCTCCTCGGCTGCCAAACGTGTCCACTGCATCTCCTTCGAACGATACGTATTACAAAAGAGCGTTCTTCATGGCCTCCTCCTCAGGGTGTACGGTGTAGTGGGGTGGAATTAGGAAAAAATACTTTAATCGACTCCAAGCTCGAGTACCCATAATAAAAAATCCGACTGTAGTCATATGATACGTATAATCTAGTAAAAATTGTTTCATTAAATGCGACAAAGTCGGCTCTGCATGAACCTCCTCACAAACATTAACCCCTGGCGATGGATTACGTTCATTAACAATAATATCATTTTATTTATCTCAGTGCTTAAGTTCTTTTGAATCGGAAAGTAGTTCGTGGAACAAATCCTCATTCATTTCTAGAAAATTTTCGCCCGAAATTAATCGGCGTTATGCGGGAAATTCTGTGGCTTTTGTGTGGTCCGGCCCAGTGAATCTCAGCACCTTTTCATTAGGCGGAAGTTGCGTTCACTCGACCACAAGAGACTTCACGCCCCGTGCATTCACGAATTAATCTATGCGTCTCCCCTCGTTTTCTTCTCACCAATTTCCATTCTCTCTCATTCCCCCTTTTAGTATCACACCCCATTCCCCTTCTTCGCTTCCTCCATTTTCCTCCGCTCCGAAAAATACGCTCCCGAATATGAGTGTTAGGGAGTCGTGGAATGAGTTTAAAATGTTAGCATTAATGAAAGGATGAGGAATAAATTGATCGATTTTCGTGATGTCTTGTGCTACAAATCTCAGTTTGATCTGTTGATAATTTTTCTTGCGAAATAGATTTAAAAGATTATGGACATCTTTTACGTTTTTTCTGTTTCTTCTGTTTGCTCTCATGTGGAATAATAAATTAATTAAAGACTTTTATTATTATCATTATTATTATGACTGATATATTTGTGTTCTTTAACTAGTTGCAGTAGAATATGTTAATTAAAATATCTTTGGGTATGAAGAGCACACGGATTAAGTTTGTTTTGGTGAAGTTCACTGAAAACAGTATTAAATAAATATCCAACAAGGTTCTATTGGACCATAGTAAAAAAAGAGAAATATTATTATTACTATATTGTAGTGCGTTGACTGTTGTGGCAACGAACTTGTTGTTTCTTATACGGAAAAGGGATTGTTGAGAGAAGGTAAGGAGTTGTCATTCGGTCTAGTAAACCAGCAGTGATTTAGTTGCATTGTTATTTATGTTGTTAATTTATCGGAGTAATCATCAAACTTTGTGTTAGTGACGTTGTGCACTTACATGATATTATGAAATGCAACATACTTAGATCATTGTATTTTGCGTAGTACAGCCCATTTCCGTTTCATGTCCTCGAAATCACGAGAATTGCTTTCTGTTTCTTATTTCTGAGATATTTTAAGGACTATTTCAAGAATTATTTACTTTGGGGCCGTGAAACAAAGGAACCAATGTTACCATTTTCCCTCTGGCATTCGTTTCAACTCTTGTATACGTACATTGAGCCAACCTGTCTCTCTCCTGATGGCTGTATTAATACATTCTTTGAATGAAAAGATTCAGAGGCAATGCTCTATTTTTGCGCTGGGCTTTTCAGCGATTCTTATCTTCGACGCGTTTCTTTTAAATGGTTTCTGTGTTTCTTAGCCGTGGGAAATGTCTTGTGAAGAATGTCTATAAGTTAGGAATGTGTATATAGATCACGAATGGGGGTTTACTTCTAAATTGGCCGAGGATAATAAAATGGTCATACTTTCGTTTCACTCGCGCTGTTTTCTTTCAGAGTGAGGACGTTTTTGGCTCGATTATTCACTATGCTCTCCAAGCTGTCCTATCATTGCCTTCATCTTTCTTTTCTGACCTATCCATACATGATTTCATTTCCTCCATTTTATTTACTTATTCCTCCAATGGAAATAGGAAGGCACCTATTACATCCGTTTTAATACTTATTATTTACGAGCCAAAATTTCCATTCCCTAACCGGAAAAATCCGATTTGCCGGGATTCGAACCCGTAATCTTTGAGTTGGAGCGCTAGCATGCTAACCACTTATCCTGAAAGCGGTGTATACAATTACCATTTATTGAAAATCTACCATCTCTAATTAAAAAAATACCTATCACTCATTCTTTCATGTGTTTATTTTGGTCTAAATTTAAACTTAAACGTCTTATGTTTAATCCGTTGGCAAGGAAAAAGATCGATTAATTTAACGGAATATTACAGTTAACTGGATCAGTTTAAGCAAATATAAATTGTGGTATAAAAATACGATTCGAAGTATAAAAAATGAATATATTTACAACAGGAAAATCAGATTGTGCAATGGATCACAAGAATTTTGAAATTATGAGTCAGAAGATTAAAATTTAATATATTGCTCGAAAGAAATTATACAAATGATGAAGGCTAAGATGAGCTAAATTACAGGCAGCGATTGTTTCAATATTTGATTGAAGCTAGTGATAACGAAATGGAAAAATGAAATCCTTAATACGCCCATTTAATTGCTGAAATTCAGGTCCAAATTAAAATCCAAACATAAATTGCAAAGGGGTGTGGTCCAAAGCAAGAGAGGGACGACTTTTCGAAATAGTTTTTTTTCCTTCCCGTATTTATTGTCCTATGGTTGGTCATATTTCTCAAATTTGACCATTTAACATATGAACGTCGTACATCTTTTCTTCTTATTTCTTCAAGCAATCATTTAGAAAACCCCATGGTTGGAATTTCAATGCTATATGCATGTATCTTTTAATGATCTTGAAACCCAAGACTTTTATGCTGTTAAAGTTAAAGTATATTCAAAATATTATATGAAAATAGGCGTAAATGATAGAGTGAGGATGAAGAGTTATATCTATGGAAAATTTGCCTAAGAATAAATGATCCGTTGCAGAAAATCAGTCTGGAAAAGAGTTAGGCTTAATCTGCAGATGAGGCGGAACAATAAGAAAGTTGCATCGTTAAATATTGTACTGATAAATAAAGGTATGTACAGTTGAATTTGATTGAATCAAATTATTCATCCTCTTCTAAAATTACAGAAAACATTATAGGGAACGTGCAGAAGCATAATCAACTGTACAAATATGAACAAGAATATCTGAAATAAGTAAGTCGTCGCTTTAAGTCAGATAAACACTAAGGGCAATTACAATAGTGAGTGTAGTAACTGAAGTGAAGGCTATCATAAAATAGTAATAGGTACTGCTGCAGAGCGTCTTTCCAGTAACGGTGCTCTTCCGGTATCTCAATCGTCATCTCTCCGATAGGGTGGATGGAAGTTGAACGATTGATTAGGGTGTAAGTGGGCGGCCCACTGCTGCTTTACTATGCTTACACCTCTCAGCGGAAACTAAATCCCGATACAAGAGAACTTGTGGTCAGGAAGCGTAGAACAAAACTAAAAAAGCACGAACTAATAACGCCAGTGTTCTGCGTGATTATTTATATATAGACTCGTCCGTGGCGTATATTAATGGACAGCGGTCCATTTTCCTTGTGTCTATGGACTTCGTGCGTCACGGACTTCCTCTGAATGGATCCTCACTTTCCCGAAAATAGACTGTTGGGGGTGAACCTCCTCGGCTGCCAAACGTGTCCACTGCATCTCCTTCGAACGATACGTATTACAAAAGAGCGTTCTTCATGACCTCCTCCTCAGGGTGTACGGTGTAGTGGGGTGGAATTAGGAAAAAATACTTGTAAGGCTTACATTATTGTAAGCGAGATTGATTGACTTTGATGAATTCAGCGGCCGTGGTGGTGGTGGTTAAATTTAATGCCAACGTCCCGGGTTCGAGTCCCGGCTAGTCGGATTTATCGGTTAGGAAATCGATGTTTGTATTCGTAAAGAATAATAGTTATTAAAAGGGATATAATTAGTTTCTTCCTGTTTCTATTGAAGAAGTAACAATAATGTTGTTTACTCTTTGATAGTAACGGTTATTCGTGGTTACTAACGATGGTTAATCAAAAATCAATTCGCTGATCATAAGAAAGTATTACATTCAATGATACCTGTATGCGTACATATTATTGGGTATTTTCCTTTCGAGGTTAGATCATGGTATGCATTGTTTATCCACGGTACTCTTCCATACTTTCCAGTCCTTTTACCTAGTGTATTGTACCTTGTACATCAGACACATCCGTGCATATTTTCATATATTCCCATTAATTCTCAATGTGTGGCACATCTCTTCAGTACCAGCTTTCTCTATTTCTTCCTCTCCTTTTAGAACCATTCACATCCTATTCTCATACCATTTTGGTCATTTTATGTATCTCCACTAGTGTTATTAAAAGTGCCTCGACGTTAGCACGAATACCTTACCCGGGAATCGAGCTCGGGACCGCTTTTCCCAAAGGTTATTAAGTATTACCCACTTGATTTTCCGGAGGCCCAATGTGTTTCTTTCCATTTTATCTATAAGCGTGAGACAAATATTATACCAACCAATCAACAATTTATTCCGAGATCAAGTTTGGCTGATTATAGATTTATAACACAAAGGTGATTGTTAATAAGAGGAAGTAAAGAAAATTGCTTCAGCAAAATTAAAGTTATTTTAATCACATCTGACTTTTCCTAGAGTCGGTAGGAAGTGGAAACCGTTCCAACTGAGGAGATACAGTTCCCTCGGGTGGATGGAACAGGTCATATTTTCCCCTAGCTTTTCATTTACGTTATAGCATAGACTTTTGTGTAAGTAGCATTAATACGAGCTAAGTCGCTGTGTAATTTAAAATCTATCAATCACTCATCGTAATTTACAGAAATACTTCTTATAATTCAGGAATTCGCTCACTCTTACCGCTGTGAAGTGATAGAACTTTCTGTGGTGTGTATTTATTTGTATTTCTGCAAAAATTCTAATTTTCTCTCATAATTCCGTGCATGGGCCTCAAATCTGATCTTTGCGGTTATGGTCTCTTATAGCTTAAATCTGCCCCAGTTGCCATCTCTCATATCGCAGTTACATTCAGATTTTCGCAGACATCAATAGGACCAAGAGGTTTGGTACGTAGATTAGGATAGTACGTAGACGTAGGATAGATCCATTTTCCTCTATCCTATATCAAAGAAGGGTGAAAAATTTTTCTAATCTTTCGTTTATAGTAGCAGAAACTGAAGTGCAGTATAATTGTAAATATTACTTAACAAACCCCTAGGTATGCTTCAACTTCATATGTAATACGATATTTTTTCTTATTACTCAAGCCCAATTCATAATTAATATCTACGGAAAATCTCATCTATATGCAGAAGATCTACTGGTAGTATTCTCCCAAGGAATCCTTTCTTCATAATCCTTTTATCTATCAACCCTTTGGGTTACCATTTTCGCTTTCCTCACCTCCCTTTTTTCTTTCACCCCATCATTACGACCGCCGTTCCATTCCTCCCTCTTTGCCTTTGGCGTTTTCAAACTCCTTTTCCTTTCTCCAAACCTTTCTTTATCCCAATTATCGCGATCTTTCTTTGTCTGAGATCTATTCAAGTGACTATTCTTACAGTTGGATCATAATAATGGTCTCAATTCCACTCAGTGATATCTTCTATCTCTTCCGGATCGTACGTAATACGCTTCTTCAATGAACCTAAACTGCCTTCGGTAGCTGTTGTGGTGTACAAGAGGTTTACGAAACTTATTTTAACATATTTACTTGATTATCTACACATGCACCCTTAGCACCTTCTGTAGGTCCCACTTTTGCATTCCTTGGGAATCCAACCGTTATTAGTGATACGGTCAAAACATTTTATTCTCATATTCATTTAGTCATTTAATTTTCGTTTTCGAATCATATGTTTATATTTCTGGTTTCTCCGTAAATTGCTTTATCGCCGTTCATATTCTTATCGGGACAAGATGAAATATACCTGCAGAATTACTCCGGGACAGTTTTGGTTAAGAGACGTATGATAAATTTACCTAAAAGCGAACCGATGAGATCTATGTACTATGTTAATGCATTGAAATTCTTAAGTAAACCGGATTTCGACGACGTGCCAGTTTGCCAGTCCTAGTTCATTCGCACGTGTACTATTCTTACGAATGGCGGTTCAATAAATTCTTCTAAACTTTAATTTCAAGAATTACGTGCCGTAGATATCCAAATGAAGCAGCCTCGCTTCGATATACTTTGATGGTGTACAGTGCTCCTTAAGAATGGTGTATCGTGTATAATTTAGAGGTCAGTGAGGATAACGCTGTTCCTGCCACCATACCATGATGAATGCGGTATATTTCACTTGCGTTTTGGTACAGATGGGGAAAATATGGATTTCCATTCACTGTGTCCCTATCTTGTTAATCTTTGTGATATTATGAAACTACTGAGGTGTGAGCGATGCTAAATAATTTATTTTTCAAACTTCTTATTTAATGTCTTGAGAACTATTATTCATGCGGTTATTGTGCTGTATATAAGTTGACTTTTTTCCATCTGGTAGCATCTTGGGTCGGTTAGGAAAGCACTAACCAACAAACTACCTCACTCCTAACATTGCCTAGTCGCCTCATCCTCTTAAAACTTGTTGCTAATTATTGAATTAGCTTTTCGAGTTCTTGACTTACCATTTAAAGGATACTAAAGGATGTTCACTATGCAGTTATTGTATTGTAAGCTTGTATTATGAGAAAATTACTTGGGTGATAATTTCCTTCGATTTTTAGGCAAGATCGAAGTACCTGTAATATATAAATTTATGCTTAGTTTCGACCCTCGATCACGTTATAGTTGGGTAAATTTTGTAGAAAATATTTTCGTTCCTTCTGATTCGCTACATCAACTAGGATCCGTCTACGTTGTCTATGCGAACTACCGGATGAAATTTGGAAGAAATTGATCTGGAATCTTAAGAATCCGTCTGAACGAAAATATCCTAACTCTAATCTGTTAAAGAAGCCTTAACCTTGAGGAATTCCATAACGGGAAACGGAAATAATACTCTGTAGCAATTCCACTTAAGTAAGTATTAACCACCTTAGTAAAATACTTAAGTGGAATTGTTGCATAGTAATATTTCTGTATCCCTATCTTTGATCTTTCTGGGAGAATATATTCGCTCTTGTAATAGGATTTTCGTTCACACCTCTCCAATCGCAGAGAAGTCGCGCAGAGATTTTCTTCAGATTCGTGTCATCACTTCCAATTTCTCGAGAGATGGAATCTTTCCGGACGAAAAACTTCCTCCGCAGTCTGAATCCTTGAATTTCTTCCAACTTTCTGCGAAATTATATTATTTAATTGCTCGGTATTGATTTTTGCACCATCTGCAAAGAACGCCGGGCATTTTAGCTGTGCTCTTGGAAGTCAAAGCTAGTATCAGAGGTCCTATTCTGAGAATGTTGAGTTTAAAACATGGAGGAAGTGAAAATATGAACGGAATTTCAAATTTATAATACAGCCAAGATGAAGAATAAAGTAAATAAGTTCCTAATCAAAGTGAGTTGTTATTTTTAAATAATCGTTTTTAATCACGTATGATTTTTTTATGACTGATTTGGAGACAGAGTAAGGTTGAAGACAGAAAAATATTCTATTCCTCAAGATATAATGGCAGACATAATCGTTGTAGAAGTCGTAATAATATTACAGATTATGTAAAGGTGAAAAAATATAAACGTGATGTGACCAAGCTCAACGTTGTGGGAAGGTGCCATTTCTACACATCTTCAGGTGTTTAGAACTTAGACGAAAGACACCTGAATGTGTCTAGAGCGTTAGCGAAACTAGTTGTCATGAATTTATTCTGTGAATATTAAAAGGTCGTTTGGTTCCTGGCCAAAAATTGTCTCAAGCAATCCATTAGTGGTGACAATACCTTCTAGTCTTTGTAGTTATCATTTATCTCTGTAAGTAAATATTCAAACTGCACTTCTTTGAACATATCCAGCATTGATTCGTGTAAATCAAGGCTGTAGCTCACTCCAGCATTGGCTGAAAGAGTTTTAGTATTTTCCCTCTCTCTTTAATCCATGTATACAGTATAGTTCTGTACCTATTTTTCTATCGACCTTTAGATTTAGATTTTACATTTAAATTTGTACCCGGCGAGCCCCCAGTGGCATATAGCATATATTAATACCTTACCTAATCTACCTATTAGCTTCTCTGATGCTATGAGGAAAAAACGACCAGAAGTAACTATCTGTTTTAGTAAAGCTTCGTCGATGCCTCTCGGAGATCGCGCTCGTTTTTTACCGGAATTACAATGACTTTTACTTCGTCTAAAAATTCTGAACCAATGAATTTTTTAAAAGCTTTCGTCGGTAATCAGATCAGACGTTGCCACATTTATTGTAATATTTGTATATAGTTATATTTTTATAGTTCGAAAACCAAAAAATCGTAGTTCTGTCATCTAATTGTGGAATGAGCCATATTCACAATTATCTCGCAGACTATTCGCTGGTCTTTCATCGAATTCAGATAAGCACGCCGTTCCTTCATCTGACAGATTGTGATGGGAATAAAGGAAAGAAATCGGCGATCGTAATGATGAATCTCCTTAGCAACGCAATTCCTTCGTTGGCAGCGCCCTTAGGTCGGGAAGCACCGTAACTAACGAGGCGCCGTTTCGAAGGGGAAAATTACAATGGACTATCGGCGTATCTGAGGTTTACAGAAAGGGAATGGGGTGCGCGTAATGAGCGCCCTTTGGCGAGCAGCGGTGCGTGAGTGGGGTGAGGCCGTGGGAAAGGAAGAATTGGAGTTAATTTTTGTCTTCTCACGCATAGGCAGACGATATACCATCTCACAGACTACTGCAAATGAGACTTCCAGTAGATATTTCTACAGTACGACGCTCTCTTCTGTTGCGACGAAGCAAAAAATTGATTGTCAGCTGAGTATTTCCGTCATCCCCTCCTGAGCTTATTTATGGGATCCTTCTTCGATCTCGCGGTCGTCGCGGTACGCAAGACAAATGACGGTCGAAATACTTATCAAGCCTGGTGGATTTAGTGAGCCTAATAGGAAATGTTTAATATTTATTTTTATGTACGTTTGTGTCTTGTATTGTATGCTTCTATTACGTTCAGGCGTCTTAGAAACTGTTGTTCGTTGGTATGCGCTGCCTTACCTGGACCTTAGCGGAGCTTGGTTTCAATAAAATCATAAATGTTTGTTTATTTATAGTACAATACCGCCGCAGCTTGACGCAAATTAAGATGGCGACGCTTACATACTCTACAATTAACTAAGAAAAACAATGTTACAAAGTCCTACATGTACGTACAACTAAAGAAGATTATTTAATCATCTCCTCCATTAACTACAATAGTTTTCAAATTGCGCTAATGTACAATTCAAACCACTATCCTAAATAATTAAAACCACTACAAACACCATGTTAATTGGAACAATTCGCCAGAATCCTTACATGTACAAATACAGAATATCGGTACATAAAATAAAAACTTTGCTCATTAAATACAGTAAGTTGAAAAGAACGTTTTAAATGGTTATAATTTATTCATGAACTCAAAATTACCATGAAATAGCATTTGCACTTTTCATTATTATTATCACGTAAGATTTCTTAGGGTTCATGATAAGCCTTCTCGACTACCCTTTCGGCTAAGGGGCTAACGAATTCCCTGTCCGTACGTCACCAATTATAGAGAGCTTCCGAGTATGACGTTTTTCAGCTAAACAAATCCAAGCGAAGTAAAAGCTGGATTCACACGTAAAGGCGTGCACGTGGGAAAATTCCCAATGAAAAAAGAAAAAGTCTGACGGGACCGGGACTCGAACCCTTGACTCCCACTTACTGGTCTGTTGCTTTCTTGCCTGCAATCTCTCAAGCGGTGTAGCTGAATATTCTAGCTAGATAGCTCATTGGCTAGAGTAACCGAAAGGTAAATGGGTTTTAAAATGTCTAACAGGAGTGGGTTCAATTCCGGTCCTGTCAGTTTTTTTCATATTCGTATCTCCTTGCAAATGTTCCAGGCTAGGTCTTTTTGTTATTGGCAGTCATAGTGCAGTCTCTGCATTTGTATCCTCTTTGTAATGAACATCGTCTCCCCCCAGAGTTCACATCCTGATAACTCCCTTTAATTACCCCTAAACTCATCCATTAACTTTAATATGTTCCTTCTCATTGTTCTCTTATTCTGTAAGCGCGTTTTATCGCATTTTCAATCTATTTTCTTTTCCAGTCAGAATTCCCTCTCAAATCTCCTCTCTTTCTTATAATTTCCCTCGAAAATAGTTTCTCTCCAAATCTCTCCTCTGCTTTCCCACTTTCGATCTTGTCTGTCCACTTAATATTCCTCATTTTCCTAGTCTAACTCTATTGTGCTATTCAAATAACTATGGCAAATGTGGAAACTTCCCAGGCAAGGAGTAATTTGGCACCATTTAGCCACGTGAATTTGAGAAATTATCTTACATTTTGTATAAATTGCAGTGATTCCGTTCCTAAAATGTCTATCAAAATTAGCTATAATGTCGTTGCTAAATTAATGGGATAATTGAGCCTAACAGTGTTACTGACACTATCCGGTTTGAAATCCTGGTAGCAATTAAACACAGAGCCTTAAGGGTTAATGGGTGAGCCATTGTCTCTTTACGAATAATGTCGCATAACTTACGTTGATAAATGTTCTTAGTTTTGGCGTAGTAATTCAAAGGAGAAAGGTACAACACAAATCGGTGGACAGAATAGTGAGGAATCACGCTTAAAAGTCTTGTAAATTTTTAAGTTTTCTTTTTCTGCTTCACTTCTGTTCTCTTTGTCTCCAATAGACTTGGACGAAAAATACACTTTTTACACAAAACAACTTTTTCTGCACAATAACAGCAGCGCTTGATCGTTACTATGAGATAAATCAATAGTGATGAGTATTTAAGACTTGAACAAAAACAACATAGCAATTCTTCTTTAATTAAGGGCGAGATCGCAACTTATTATTCTCTTCATAAATCTAACCCTTTTGCATAACAGATAAAAAAAGAGGCTTTAGGAGTTGAAACAAAAAAGCGATAAAAAATAGGAAGTAATAAAGGTGTTAAACCCAATAGAAAAACATCTACGAGAAGGGGAGCGCGATAAACCTGCGAATCCTACTGACAGTAGCAACTAAAAATTTAAAAAGAACGGGAAAATTGTGAGAGGAAAGTGTCAGCGATACTCTCAAAAATTAGAAATGTGCTCACTTCTTACAAATATTTCAGATTGGAACAGATGTTGAGTTTGAATTGAATAAGTAGATGGTAGGATATGATAAACCAGAATAATAAAGCAACAAGGAACATGAAGTAAGGAAATATAATAAGGAAAATTATCCCAAGGAAAAACGGACTTGAGAAAAGGTGTGACAGGACCAAAAACCATGGTTAAAGCATTTGCCAGAAAATGGAAGATTCGGGTTCGAGTTCTGGTCCTTTCAGAGGTTTTTCATGTCCGTTTTTCCTTGGGAATATTCCTAGATGCGCGTGTTAGGGGCGAGTAATGTGACGTCACGCGGAGGAATATATTTGTGACGTCAGAGATTGCTCCGCGAGGGGAAAATAGTTCCTTAACGGTGGGACACCGACTAGAATGTTACCGCAGAACCGCGTCCGACTATTGAGTTATCCGGTACCTTTTAGTGGTCGGTCTTCCCTTCTATTTTCTTTCTATAACTAACACGCGCCTTAACGTGCAAAGTTACCTCTACCCTTATCCTTGAAAGAATGTTATAATGCATTCCTGTTGTATCTCGAAAATAGAAATGCCCGAAAACCTGCGCCCTCGATATTTTTCCAGAATTTGTGGATTCTACATATTGCGCCAGAAGGCGTTGTTGGGATGGACGTTTGACCGTTGCTAAGCGATATCGGTGGTGAATGGATTCCTCCGTTTTCCCGCCATGCAACGCGATCTTTAATAAATACGCGGTTGGAGGCGGAATTGAGGCTTCTGTGGGAGTGTCGACACTCTGAGGCGTGTAATCCAATGAAATGTTAATGAGCGAGCAATCGCCATTTGGGGATTTCATCCCCGGGGAGGGCATTAGCTCGGGCGAATGAGAATTTGAGGAAGTTAAGGAGGGCCAATCTTCGCCTAACTCTTCGAGATTCTCGTCTCCTTGGAGGAGTTCCTACCACCCGCAGCTCTGCTTTTTAGGAAAGAACTTACCGTTCGTATTTCCGTTCTCATCGTCCATCGCATGGGCTGGCGTCGCGTGTCTCCGATGCATTTACGTACAGACTGATGACGAATGGTTTGGGTTTTGAAAGAGGAAGGTTAGCAAATTGCTATTCGCTTTCAACGTATCAAGAAGGGACGAGTAAAAGTAAAGCTTTTTCCCTTTAAAAATCCAGAAATACCTCTGCTTACAAGCTATGAATCATGGGCATCCTCCTTGGGGGAAATTGCTGCTTTTGCTGCTCCAAGTCAAATATTCTGGGCATCTTTTGCGTCTCTTCTCTTTCCTTTTTCCTCCCTTATCTTTTTTTCCATTTCATCTTCCATTTACACTAATACTGGGTAATAAATTAAGTAAATCGTTTATTATTTTTATATTGAAGCATTGTTGACTGTTGTGGCAACGAACTTGTTGTTGCTTGTACGGAAAAGGGATTGTTGAGAGAAAGTGAAGAGTTACCATTCCGCCTGAGACTGAGGGATTTAGAAGGCGGACATGTATTTATCCTCTTATATAATTCTCTTGTACCCAATACCTTTCCTGTAATATTTATTGATATGGAACTTCTCCTTTGAAAATATACAAAATTTTCGTTATAGTATTATAGGATATAAATTTGACGATAATTATATATTTAATTATATTGATATATAGTATGATGCTAAAACAACAAATTTTTCAAATTGGAAAGGTAAGGTGTATTATTAATTAACATTGTATGTACAATATATATGACATAATATTTTAGCTCGTTTCGTAGTACTTTCCACACTCATATCCATGCGTACATATTTCTCTACACCCCTAAATATGTCATACATTTATTATTATTATTATTATTAAAGCTACGTACGCCTTTTCTGCACCAATTTACCTTTTTTACCAATTCGACCGTTATATTTTTGAGCATCCCCTCCCTTTTGGAACATTCTCACTCCCCCTTTCTCCATTTTTAGTTATTGAGTTTCCATCCGCCATTTCCATTCGTCGAAATCAACGGAAAACATCCCTTTTACGTTGATTGGGTAACCTTTCCATCAGCACGTAATTGCCTAGTCATCACTGACTCTATCTTTCCTGTTTTTTATGTAAACATTCCTCAAATTATCCATTCGTATTATCTTCTGTTTCCTCATTAAGTATTATTACACGATCTGCTTCCTCCATCATACTACAAGGTGGGGGCAATCACTATTCTATGGACCGTCAATTTCGTCTCTTTACGTAGTTCGTTATTCTTTAACTTAATGTATTAACCTTTTTCCTGACACACTTGATATATCTCGCAGAAGAGAGTGGTCCCTTAAAACTGATTGAAAAACTAATACTGCCCGAGGTATGCCGGCTTTAGGATTTTCTCCTTTTGGCAGTTCTTTACTTTCAGATAGATATTTCAGTTAAGTTGTCGATCGTATTGATCTTGTTTAGCGTGTTTCTAATCTGCGTTCCATTTGTACGTCTCTTTTGTTTTACTAAACATGTGCTTATATCGTAAACATGTTAAATTTGAAATAGCTATCAAAGGGGAAAAAAGGCTTTCTCTCCGTTATTAGATAAATATAAGCACTAACACGAACAAATTTAGAAATATGCCTTTTTTCCAGGTCCTAATTATACAAAAATTCTTCAGAGAGAGGTTATGTAATGCAGGCGTATTACACGTAGGGAGAGTTACGGCCCTTTTTTCCAAATGGAATAATGCCTGTGATACTCAGATAAGTACGTTATACGAGGATGTTTTGGTTCATTTTGATTTCGTTCAACTCTGCAGCAAGAGGGTAGAGGAGCATCTGCAGTTATCTATATCGAGGTTTCACACATCGATGGCGATGACGACGCTATAATTTGCGGGATCTGAACGAGAGGAAATTCGGGTTTGAATTGGGTTAGCGGAGGGCTTCGACACCTGTGCCCCCTTGACTCATCGATTTATCTCTTTTAGGCGGATTCCATAAGGGGAAAACGGAAGTTTTTCGAGCTATTGCTGTAATTCCCTGAAGTATTCGGAGGAACTTTAAAGATTCTTTTAGTCTATATATGATAATATTTGGCTAGGAAAAGATCAGTATGCCTGAAGAGTACGTACACATAACTAGGAATGTATCTTCCCTGACTGTCATTGCCATCCCACCCTCTGGCTACCCATTTTTAACTCGCTCTACTTCCACTCATGCGAAGGAAATTAAATTCTTCAAATAAATCAAAGGTATACTACGNTACATGATGAAAGCACAAAGACATTTTCTATTAACTGTCGGGTGAATGCAGAGAAAGTCAAAAACAATAGTATATAAATGTTTGCATGAATAATTAGTATTTATACCAGAAAAAGGTAATTTGCATCGTATCCAATGCGGTGTGGTTTCTTCGTCTCCAGAGGATTTGTTTCTTCGTCCATCCAAGGCAATAATTAGACATTAGGTTAGATTCCTTGTTTTTTACGTTTTATTAATGTTTTGCTCCGACATGCCTCTCAAGTATTGAATTTCTTTATCCTCCTCAGCTCTATCATGTATTTATCACAGTCCTGTAAAGTCCAAATTCGAATTCCAAACTTGGCCATTTGGGATTAGGGATTAATTTGAGATAAGAGGTTTGGGACCCAAACCTGTGTTATGTAACACTGGATTCATCATAGCCAAAGATAATTCAAATGGTTGCGAGAAAGCCGTGACGCTGCGACGGCTGATGGAGAGCCTGCCAAAAATGACTTGGGAAAATGAACATCATTTCCCTATGAACAATGGGGTTGCAGCTTCAACAGTGATTCTAGTGCACCAAAGAAAGGTCGTGACTGGTCAATGGAGACGGATGAATCTTTAGGAGTATTCTACATATGAAGTTTTAATATCAAGATTCTGCTCTCTCAATTTGACCGACCCTAAGTGACTAGGATTCATTGATCAAGTACAATTATCTCCTCAAAAGGCTTGAAAATAGGTTCTTGAGAACAAATTAATAAACTTAAAACATTTCGAGTGCTACTTTGAAAACCAGGGGCCTTTAGAACGATCCTCAAGCCTCCTACATTCTTTCTCGTCATCGGCTATCCGATAGCTACATTAACTCCTCCAGACATTCCGACTCAGCTCTTGGCAAACCGATTCGTTAAGCAACGCCACTCTCCAGCCTTTTTCGTATTCTGATTGAAGAGATGAGAGCCCACGCTTGAGCACTATGGTAGCGCTCATCACTCTATTCCTTCCGCCTCTTCGAGGCACGCGCAACCCACATTTCTTCGAACCGTCAGCACGCGAGCTTGTCGTGCTCTTACCTTCTCATTCATAGAGTGAAGAAGATAGGGAAAGGGGCGTCAGGTACGCCTTCCGGTCCTCGTAAAGATGTCCTTTTCTTCTCCACCTTCCGATAAGCCGCCCTACAGCTCTAAATTATTATTTTTACGGGCATGCAATCAGCCGAATTCTCATCCATCATCGCGTTCTCCAGTAATGCTCCTGTCTCGCCTTTGAGACCAGCGCTAATCAAAGTAATCGTTCATTCCCTGCTGATTATTATGGTTGCTTGCTCAATTCCTGTCATCATTCACCTTTTTGCTCAAATCAAAGACTATCAGGGGCGGATTTAAGCCTTCAGAGGCCTTGGGCGCAAAGATCAGATTGTTGCCCCCACTAGGAATTATGAGTAAAAATTCGAATTTTTTCATAAAATACACAAAAATACATCCCATAGAAATCTCAGTCACTTCACTACGGCAACAATAAATAAACAAAATTTTAAAACTAAACTATATAAATAACTATACTAAACTGAATAAATAAGTTTTTAAATTACAATTAAAAGTATTCCATGCATTACAAAGAATGATGGATCGGCTTTACTCTATATAATGTCATGACAACGTAATATATTCTGTAAACATATCAGGTAGACCTATCCAATAAACGTAAACTTCTTTGTTGAAGGAATTAACCAGAACGTTTGCTGTTGAGAACTTATGAGCAAAGTCTTATCGAGACCCCAATGAGGCCCTCAGCTATCGCCCAATTATCAATCCGCCTTTCTTCACTAAATGTGGAAGAATGAATCTCGCCTAAATAAAGAGGTTTTATTGTTTTTATTAAATGAAAGGTCAGTATTTTTGAATTACGAACATTAAAACTCTTTGGTAAATTTATAATCATCGTCATGAAAATGCCAAATGTGCCCAAATGCCACGCGTCGAAAAGATATTTGGAGTGTTTGAATGTAGATGTAATAGCATAATCGATGTGTTTCGGACGTATTTCATGGAAGGCCGTGTAGATTTTAAAATTCACAGAGTAGTTTCCTCAATTATGTTTTCTTTATTGCCAAATCTATAACTTGGTTGGCTCAGGGGCGAAGCCAGGATTTGTCTATGGGGTGGATTTTCAGAGCCAAGAAGTAAACACTGCATTGCCTACAATCGAAAGGTAGGAAAACTTCCATCCAAAATCTAATAAAAATAGAAACTGATTTATTATTTTTAGTAATTTATGCAAGAGGCCATCTTCTCGTTGTTGTTTGGCTCTACTCTCATGGGGGTTTGAATCCCCAAAACTATCCTCTTGTCTGCGCATCTGGGTTAGTTAGAAAAACCTTATAATAAGCCCACATGTAGATTTGACGTTGAGAAACAAAAGAAAAAAATTTGCCCCGCTTTACGGCTGCGAATGTTGGAATTTAAGAAAGAATGAGAGTGCCCATCTAGAACCAACGGAATTGTGGGTGTGGGTGAGAATTCTGAAAATTGGTTGGACAGAAAGAAAAACGAAAATCGAAATTTTAAAACAAGTGAACGAAGAGAGACGAGTGATGAATGTGATGGAGCATAGGAGAGTTAAGGCCTTGGATCAGGCGCTGAGAAATAACAGCCTGATTAAAGTGGTTCTAGAGGGAAAAGTGTTAGGAAGAGGGCGACCAAGGAGAAAGTATCTACGTGACATCCACGCAAAGATAAGAGTGAATGAGATAGGAACTCCTGGCTGTAGTGACAAGACTTTACCTGTAGATGATTGATAGAGTCTTCGCAATGTTTAAAGCAATTTTTTTACTACTTTACCGTCCCGTTATATTTCTCCAACAGTCTTAGATATAAGAGATTGGCGAATTACGCACAACAAAAACTATTAACGGTTGGTGACTTCGCCTAGGTGAGGCCCCATATGGAATGTACGGCGAGTATATAGGATCAAGCGGATGAAACGCATACCCTGGAACTCGAGATGGTATAACACAACACTACGATTTGTTAAAAACTGCTACGATAAAAAAATAAGCATATCCTCTCAGGGATTGGGCATCTTTGAAAGAAAGGAAATTTGAAGTTAGGCTGCGATTGCTTGATGAATTCGGAAAAAGTACGTTTAAGTAAGCGTAATCGATATTATGCGACCCTCCTACTACTTCGTTCGATCCGACAATGGGCGTAAAGCAAGAGAAATAGATGTGAGGACAAGTCGTTATAGGGTTTCGTCCTTTCCGTGAACGATACGCCACAATAATGAGCTATTCCTCCATCAGTTGATCCTTTTTCTTTGTCTAATGGGACTTTTATAAAATTAGGTCCAACTCATACCAGATCATTGTAACTGCTGCTCCCTATTTTCTCTTGCTCTTCGCTTGTTTCTTGTCCTTTTAATTGTTGCTTACTTGTTATGAATATCACTTTCAACTGGCTTTTTATGCTGCATGTGATAATTAAATGAATATTTACATATTAACCTTTCCAGCCACCCCTGGCGTAGCAGGGTGTATCAGTACCTCATATCACTTCAGTCAGCCAGCTTCTTTAATTCTCTTCGAAAAGTTGAAAAGCCTGAAATCCGTCTAGGCGATTATATTATTGCGATTCTATGTCGATTTATCGTGGATCTCGCACTTTCTGGCGGCTGGAATCACGTCGTATCCAGAGCTCATCATCGTCGTCGACGAGTTTAACGCTCCAGAGTATTTCGAGAAGCTTTCATCCGTAATATGATCATTTCTCCTGAAGCGAATCGTATTCGAAAGAAGGGACTTGATCATATTCCAAACGCTACTGTCTAATTCATAGAAAGGTAACCTTTAGTGCATAGACGGCGAACATTTTATTGCAAGTGGGGCATCAAACCGGAAACGAATCGAGAAACTGAAATAACGTTTTTTTGCTGGAGTGAAAACGAACCCAGAACCGAAATGATGAAATCATTAAACCCAAACTTAAACCGAAAACCTTTATTTATTCCGTTCTATATTATCGGTATGCAATAATGCGTATATTAAATAAGCGTAATTGGAGGAAGATTTTCTAAACATGTGCTACTACGGCTTGCAGCTAACTAAGTTTTAATCTAACATTTATTTTTTTTATTATTCATAGAAAGCTAGAATTACTATATTAACTTTCATCAATATTATATTACAATGTTTGCAACGAAGAAAAAACAGTTCGAACCGGTTCGACGCTGACAGAAAAAGAGAAACCGGAACTGAACCGAAATTTATTTCTTTGTTGAATCTGAGTGAAACCGAAACGGAAAATATTATGGTTGGATACAAGAGTGCCATAATTGATAAATATGAAGGACGTTCGTGCCAAACCATTGAGTCTGAGGCTGATATAATGGAATGGTATCAAGGTGTTTAAATTGACTTAAATATTCATCAGTTATCATTACTAATAAACAGAATACGCATTTATTAACTCTGGGGCTTCATTTCTTAAACGAAGTAAGAAAAATAATAATACCGTCTGTCTAATACAGAGTTTCGCGCCCAAAAAAATTATCCTCGTTTACTTCGGGCACGTATGTCATAGATCTGCCACACGTACGGTCTTATCTTAGCTTCTTGGAACTAATTCACGTTTTTAAATTATTTTGTTTCTACGTCTTATTACGCCTAATGAAAATGATGTCGAAAATATTCTCTTTAAGGTCATTATGCAATTAAATTCGTTTTTCTTCATTGAATGTTGGACTATTGGGAGATATGCTATAAGTCTCTCAAGTGCGACTTGGAGGTTGACATGCGGCCGGATTATTTTAAATGCGGCCTTATAATACACGCGATCTCCCGATGAAGAAAGGCTCCTCGCCACTGGGTTGAGTTAAAGATCTTAGTGCTCAAGAATTGTAATTTACATTGGAGAGGCTGATGCTCGGCTGAAAACATGACATACAGAAACTCTACGTGGTAAATTACGCCCCATTTAGGATACTTTGGCCTGTTATTAAAATATATACGATACTTAAAATGGACTTAAAATAATTCACACCTTTTAGGTATTAAAATGGTCTGCTAGAGTTAAAGCTAAGATTATAGCTAATAATCGAGCGAATCCATCTTATACGAAGGAGATGAACAGTAATCTTCACTTTAAGTAACAAACAGTAATAATGCCGGGCCCCGGTAAAGTGTAAACTAGTTAAACCCCCATTTTAAGTATACATTGCAATACCAGGTCTTTCTGTGTAAGAAAGGAACACCCCCCTTAACCAAGCTCGGTATCGTTCTGGTCGCCGTTAAACTCCGCTTTTTGTTTACCATTCCAACGTTCGGCGAAACAATCTATAATCTCAGCTAACATGCAGAGGTAGGTACAAGGACATTCCATCATATTCCACCAGGGTTATATTTAAGCCGTTCGTGTCTTATTCAGGGTTTATCGTAGGGGAGCAGCAAAAATCCACGAAAATTCCCGGAAGAGAAGTTCGACGTGGAACACAGAAAACAAGTGAAGGTGTAAATGAGTGGCGGGGATCATGGCGATGAGGAATTGGGAGATGCGGAAACGAGAACTTTAATGAAAGAGGAAAAATCTTCCGCTTGGGGTCTCCGCATTTAGTCTCATCGTTCCCTGGAGGGTCCCCGCAATTATGGTGACGAGGGCGGAGGACAATGGGGTGGAAAACGTGAAGTGGAATCCCCGGAAACGGGCGCGGAAAACGCTCCCTTTGTAATTAAGGGATGCGGAAGTGAGGTCATAATAATTTTTCTGCGCAAATCGAAAATGAATTTCGCTTATTGGTCCTTCCCTTCCGTTGGGCGTTTTTATGCAATGGCAAGGCCTCCTCTGTTGAAGACAGGAATTTCCGGGATTACCTTCCAGTCAAACTCAATTATCTTCAGACCAAGGGTCACTTCTGGCGAAGACTAACGTTTGCAGTTTATTTGGAATGAAGAGGGACATTGAATGCATTGTTAAAAGAAAGATGCATTCATGTTAAGAAAATCGCCATCCGAACAGTTTAAAAAGAGACCCAGCAACGCGTCCGGAATTTTCGCTTGCAGAGGCTCATCTAACAGATTATTACAAAAAAAGTAAACATTTTACAGTATAAGTTGTACAAGGAAGTTAATAGTTTTCATTATAAAATAGAATTACTTGATTGGAAAGTCTGATGTTTTCAGAAATTCATCAATATAACCCTCAAGAATTAGCATCCAAAGGAAGTATTTCTAGAATTGTATTTAGGGGTTCTAGCCCGTCAGCAAATCTACTGAAAGCTCTTGTAGTGGAATTAGGTCATTTATAAACGAATGAAACGCAGAATATACGTTATTAATGTGAAAATTGTAGTATTTTATAGTTGTGAAGTTTAGCTAATTAAAGAAAAACTCGAAAGACTGGTTACTTGAATGTTCTCTTGGAGAAAATCAATAGGAAAATACAGAAAGAATGTAGAATTAAAGGAATTAAAAAATGAAGAAGGAACTCCATCACTACTAAATAGTGCACACAGAAAGTAGTGAAAGTAATTGCGGTTGGTGTGGGCGTGGATATCCAAATCATGTTTATGGAGCGAATGGAGGATGAGAGGTTTCCCCTACAAATAATGGAATGATGCCCTAAAACAGGTGGGAAGGGAGATATGGGAGATGTCACTGGTTATAAGCCGTTAATGATAGTATTATATTCGAAATATGTATATCGGAGTAAACTTCAGGCATTGTCCTAGTGAATCACTGTATCTAAATCTGGAACCCAATGCTGTCCTCCGTTCAACCTTTTCATTATCAGACTCACTGGCAGACAGACGGACTGATTTTTCTTCTTCCTGAATCTGATTTTCCTTTTGAAGATGCCCATTATCGAATCTTCCGATTATCTTGAGGTGGATTATCTGGATGCGGATTAAATGGGGTCCTATTTAGCCTGGAAGTCTTTATCTGTACTTGATAACATTTTGTGGTCGAGAAAATTATGGTGGAAGGAAATTCACGGAGTACAGGCCTGTATAGTTTTGCCGTCAACGCAGCGTTTTCATTTCCTTAGTTTCGCTGCGTCGTAAACAATTAAAATAAAGTTTCGTAGCGTGCGATTGTTGTTTATCACGACTGAAACACTATTCAGAGGAATAGTGTGTGTTTTGTTGGAATTTGTCTTCATATTAATACATTCCAATTTATTGAAAATTTTATTTAAAGAATAAAATATAATATTCTAATAACGAACATTCTAAGAAATTATGTAAAGCATTTATTCTATTTTCTAATACTTTCGAGGCTCCGATTGATCATTTTTTAAAGTTATATATCCTAAGCGGTTGATCTTGGATTTTGTATGGAATAGAATGTGTCGTTTTCTCGCGCATTAACCTAAAGAATTTGCTTTGTAATTGGGAATTCGATGTTCAACGATTTGAATTTAAGTAAAATGTAACTTATCTTACGTTTTATAGTTTCATCAATCGATGTGACCATTACTACGATTATTTACTAGGGCCAAACTGGCTGAATTAGATACTCTGTAATTTGCACGAGAATTATTTTAGGCTACATTACTTCATACCATTGATTAAGGGATTTAAAAAAAGTTTTTTTTTACCCTTTTCTTCTTATTTGTCACCATAAATCGTAGACTGCAGAGAAAGAATGTAGGTTCAAGCTAATATGAAAAGGACAAATGATTTATAAGGAAACATTTAGCATATTGTTTATAATCAGTTATCTCACTTCAGGATGTTTCTCCAGTACAAGCCGTGAATTAAATAAGCAGTAATTTTATTTCTGTTAAAATGATTACTATAAATATCGTTAAATACCTTTTGTACCATCGTATCGTATATTATCATTTATGATTCATTCTGTTTGAATATTACAAACCATTTTCCTCTTGTCTGTGCATTGAGGAAATTTTGAGATATTGCACTGTTATATGACCCCTCCTCGGGTCTTTTCTCGTCCGAATTGTTCCCAATAAAACGATTCCTAACGCATCCATACGAAGGGTTGTAAAGTCATTATGTGCTGTTTGGGATGAATCGTAAATCGAAGATTTAATGCAGTATTCTGTAATAAAGTTTTATATTCATAATCGAAAAAAATTGTATGAGATTTGGTTTGTGTACATAAATGTATTTTAACGAAGTTTGTTGTCATTATTATTCGAAATCCATAATTTTTTCATCTCTTTCTTTGCAGGTAATAAATTCGTTCTTAGTCATGGCGTATGAGTTTTCTGAATCAGCACTAACCTATTTCGTGTCCGATAGAGGGAATGCTGCAAAAACTGTGAGTTTATGTCATCACGACTTTGTTACCTTGGTATATTCATTTATTTACCTGTATGTAATTTTATAATACTACTCGTAAATTCATTTAAAAGGGAACAATGAATTTCCATTAATAAAAAAAATTATTTTTTTATTAAAAGCAAATCTCTTAGTGATGGTGAATCAGTAGCATATGGAATATCGGAACGACCGAGGTTACTTTCCTTTTCTAGAATTTAGGTAACACCTTCAAGTACTTGCGAAGTTCTTTTGTTTCATACCTATAATATTGAAGATTGATGAAATTATTATTAGAAAAACTAATTGTGGCGGTCTTGAACTTCTCATCTTTATAATAAAACAGTGGTTTCAGTAGTTAGAATTGGAGTTGGTATGAATTCATGGGTTAATCAGTTTAGGCTTAGCAAAGCTTAAATCGTAGTGAATGATCTAATCCTAAGTAATAGTCAACTTATTTCTTATCCAAAACTTGATTCTACTATAAAAAAATACCTAACAGTCATCCATTTTCTTTCGAATTCTTCCACTTCTTGCTTCTTCGGTGAATTGTTTCTCAGCTTTTAGAGTGGCCCTTCTTTAGCTCGAGAACTCTATTTCCTTTGGATTCGAAATTTTCCAGAAAATTTTTCTTAACATTCAAGATATCCAGAACCCGAAAAGTCTTTGCTTTCAAGAATCTCCGATGAATGGAAACGGACTGCCCATTTAGAAGCTCTCTGTAATTTTCCTATAAATTGAGGACTGCAATTCTTCATTCTTTTTCAATGTATTGTATACGATGAATACGTTTCTGTAATAGAGTTCATAAACCTCGGATACGGTCTTTCAAGACTCTGAATGATTGCTATAGTAGAAGAAAATCTTGAAAACGGAAGTTTGAGTTGTAATTGTTCATTCATTTGAAAGATTTTTACTTTGTAATAACTTTGAAAAGTTATTTCCACCATACTATCTTATCGGATATTATTAGGAAAAAGTATCTTTCTACAGAGTCTATTCAAAGTCAGACCAATTTCTCAGGGGTGTTTTTTTTTTACATTGCGGGAAAATATCTCCCTCTTAGTGATGATACTCAAAACAGTTTAAATATCTGAGATTAGCATTTTCTTTTCCATTTTGGTTATTTTTTATGAAGTTACTATTGCGTCTAATTCTTTACACGATATCTTTTTCAACTATTACACGAATCATTATAAGTATTAAGTACATTGTTAAACTCTTCCTTATAATAATAATTATAATAAATGTATTTATCCGACGACATACGTAAGCATGAATAGAATAAGTCACTGTAATAAGAAGTTACAATTACAAATTTACGTGTCATATAATTAATTATATCATAAATATTTATCAATTTACTCTCCAATTGATTTCCTGTCAAGTTTTGTTTAAAAAGTTTATTTTATGTCCATGTGTTTAATACAAACTTTACTCCACTATGAAAGTGTATTCGGCGATATTCCTTCTTTGCTTCCTTTAACATTCATGTGATACGATCGCATTGTATACATTTTCGAATTCCTCTTTTTAGTAATACGTTTTCATTGCATTTCGCTGAGATCGTAATTGGCTGGATTTCTTTCGAATCTGCATTACTGCACCTGATCTCTTGATGCGTGAATCCTCTTTGTCTCGTTGACTTGTCGTCACGTAAGAAAGCACCTCGTCTTCGTTCCTCCTTTCACTTATGTACCCCCCTTTCACTTTCGTTTCCTTCCCCTCCGTCCGCTTGGCAACCATTTCCCCATCTCATTGTTTTCCTTCGCATTCTTCCTGCTGTTCACTCCGCCGTATGTACTATCCTCACTTCTCTTCTTTTGTGAATCGCTTTGTTTATCCAGTCTCTCTTTCTCTCCATTGTTACGTGAATTACGGAATCCGTGTATCAGCACGTCCATCTCAGATCGATCTGTTTTCTCCCGTAAACACCAAGCGCTCCTTCTCTCGCGCCTTCTCCAGTTATTCGCTTATCGATGCTCACCTATGTCCTTTGATACGAGCTGGAAACTAAATAAGTAATTGTGGAAAAAAGGGTTTCGAATATTTCATAAAATGTTTTGATCTTGGAAAATATTGATAACTTATTCATACTTTAGGTAAAGTAAAAAAAATTATTGCTACTGTTTTTTACGTGAGGCTGAAAAATTGTAATATTACTTTATTGACAAAGAACATTCACACAATCACAAGTGGGGTTACCGAAAGGTGAATTGATGATTAGTCGTACTTAATTTATTTTACAGTTGTTTTTCACATTACAACATGCTCTTCCCTCTTATACATTCCACATCACATTAATATTCCATCAAACGTTATTATAGATAATATATTACAAAAATATTATGTGGTACTTTAAATAACTCATTTCATATAATATCTTTACAATAAAGTATACATTTTATATTTATAAAACACTATTGTTCCAGCATGAATATATCAGATTGCTCCATTTTATACAAACTTATGTATGAAACCAACTATATATTAACTATGCGATTGACGTTGTTTTAGGGCCACTCTAAGAATTTTTTGTCTGAATAGAAACATTTGTCTATCAACATTTGTTTTTCAATTCCTGCAAATTGTATAGCTAAAAATTCGAACCCAATATTTCCCTTAGTTCAAGTGGTAATTTGTTGGAAATTTTAATTCCCATATACGTTGGACAATAGTCATGTAGTTTTAGGTAGTGTAGGAAAAAGTTAATGCTATCACATCTTGAGTGTTATATTTTTCTTTTGGCTTGTGGTAGAGTATGGAGATAATTATATTTTCCATTAACTATTGTCCTTTTCATGCCTTTGATATCATGAATGAGGCATACGTGGTGCTATATAATGAAATTCATCCTGGTAACTTTTTATTGAATGCCGCGAAATGTGTAATTCATTTGGTTATTGAGCTGCATTTACGCGGACGTTTTCTACTCATAGCATTTTCGCTTATTGAGGAAAACTATGGATAGTGGCCTCCCTCATTCCCTGTTTATAGCTCTTGGCAGTTAACAGTGGAGATGCGACCGGTTTTGCAGACGATGACTTTGAACCAACCAAGAATAAACTTATGCGTAAATATTTTAAAAATTAAGTAATTACGTAACAAATGTCCCTGTAAGTCTACTGTGTGTGTGAAGTGAACTCTGGTCGGCTAAAATTGGTAAGAGGGTGGAATTCCAATAGCACGAAATTCTAGGAAAAGTTGGAAAATTATATAAATGTTCTCACAACTTCGAATCGAAAAGAAAATTTTGTATTAAAAATATGAAAGTTCGTTTCATTCTTGCAATCGATACATTTTACATGCAATTCTTGTGGAATTCAATGTGAATGATAAGTAGTGAGACTGGAGGTGCGGAAAAGAGCCAAATTCGTAGGAATAACGACATTTAATGCCGTGAAGTGTTTGAAGTTAAGCTATTTCTTGTCTTCAAAGTAAAACGGTCTGTAATAACGTTTTGTAAACGTTTTATAATAAATATAAACTACCTAACACATAAGAAGTGCTATTTAAGAGTAGCAATGTTTTAAAATTATTGTTAGCGTTGGTCAAGAACGAATATTTTTCTATTTTCCGCTCCTTGCTTTTATTAGAATTTTGCAGTTATTTAATAGATTAACTTGCTTAGTTCACGCTTTTCTTTTCGACATAGTCGCAGCCAAATTTTCCAGATTTTAAATAATAATAACATAGGCGAATCTTGATCTATTGAAACTACTCTTACAATAAACCTAGACGAACACAAACACAAACTTCCATGCCCTGACCAGGATTTGAACCTGGGACCTTGGCGTTGCTAGGCTAGCACGCTAACCACTACGCCACGCCGGCTAATTATTTCCTTGGAAGTATTTTCTAAATTTTTAAAGTAATGCAGCTCGGTGTAATGTTTGGAGAGTTTTCGGTTCTATAAACTCTATGCTTTTCATATAAGAGAGATATAAATACATATTTAAAGGTATATAGGTACAAACTTATAGATTGCGTTTGACAGCGAATCGTGAATTTCTGCGAAATTATGTATCAATGGTAGCTATCTTTTTCTAAATATGTCCATAAATATTTCGCCTTTATCCTATCATGCTAAAGGTGAATAGAATGAGATTGGCTGATTTTTCCAGAAATATTAAAAAAGATTCAGGATACGAGAAATAATCTCTGAAAGATTTATTCCGAGTGGAAATTCAGTCGAATAAAATTGCGAAGAGTTAAAAATGTTGTAAGTAAACTGCCCCTCCCTTGGTTTGTTATTTCAACGGCGAGGCTTCTTGAAGTTTGCGGCGTAAAAAAAGGTAATAATTAAGGAATAAAGAGATTTGTCGAGAAATTAGCGAAAATTTAAAACTTAGCACTTTTTTTCCAACGATCCGGGCACTTTCTCTGACGACTTGCATTCCTTTGATTTCTTCTTATTTTTTTTCGTTCTCGTTTCACTTTCGTTCGTTTTTAAATTTTGGATGAGGAATTTAACGAGGGCCTCGTTAATTTCGACTCTTTCTTTTCTGGACGATGGTGGCGCCGTCGTTGACTGGAGGCAAAATTAATTTGTTCGGATGATTGCGATGCGATTTTGCACGTGGCTTAAACCGTTGCGGAGTCTGTAATTAAGGTGCTTCGCCCTCGATTCGCTTAGCGCCACCAGTGCGTCGCCTGAAAGTGTTAAAGGATGTCCTATAAACCTCGAAATTAAAAGAAAAATGTTTAAATTAAGTTTCTACATTTGCTCTTTGTAAATATGTTTAATTCCGAATGTCATTTGATGAAATTTTGAGATTGTTAAAGGCTAAATAGATGTCGAAAAAAGATGGGATAAGGTAATGATGAACGAAAGGAAATGAAGTGAAAGAAGACTTATGTCTATGTTCTTACCCTGCAAGCCGCCTTTCGGCGTGTGGCAGGGGGTGCATGCGCCATGACTCTATTTCCCTAATCGATTATTTTCGCGTATAGTTCGCGGAAAGAATGAGTTCTTGAATCTATTCGTTCTGGCATCTATTTCTCTGATCTTTCTCGCATTATCGGAACGGCCTATGTAGCATGGTGAACGCATTATATCCGCTACATCATCTCTAAACGTGCTTTCTCTGAATTTATCCAGTAAATTGATCCTTTGTTGAACTCTTCTAACTTCCAATGATTCCCATTTTGCGTCCTGTAGCATCTGAGTGACGCTCACTGATTTATCGTAGCAATTCTTTACAAAACGTATCGCCTTTCGCTGCACCTTTTCTAATTCTTTAATACAACACTTCATACACTACACGCATACTCAAGATGAGGTCTGGCTAACGCAAGATAACATCGCTCGCGAACTTTTTCGTCGCTAAAAAGGAATACTTATGGAATATAGAGGGAAGTAGATAAGGTAATGGAGGAAGAAACCAATGAAGACAGTGATAGTAGTGGATGGTGGAGGAAGAAAAGTGCAGATTCCTTCTCAAGAGTAGTGGAAGGAAAATATAAAATGATTATGTTGTATCAACATTTTTTTGAAGTAAAATAAGCGCGCCATTCCGCCATAAACCGGAGTACACGCATCATGTGTCTATTTTTACATTTGCATGAACATAAGTATGACCTGCCATTTGACGTTTGGCTGGGGTTGCATGCGCCATTAACTCTACTTCGGTCCTAGTTGGTTGCTGTAGTTAGTTGAGGAAAGATGTTATTCAAATGCAATACCTAACATCTAAACTTCAGCTGTCGAGGTACCAATCATAACTTCTTCTGGAACTTAACTTAATTTCTGGAAAAATTCGTCTTAATTCGGGTTTATCCTTGAAGTAAGAAAAAGAAGGTTGGAACACGGCTATTTTCTACTTCCTTTGTGGAGACCCCTTGAGTATGGAGGCTTTTTCTCCGAAATGATCATTGGGCCCTCCCAGAAATCGGTAATCGGGAGCTTCCCGTTTGTCTCTGAGCGCGAGTTCCGCTTGCCGAAAGACGGCTTACGGAGTGTTTCTAAACATCTAATTTATCCTTGAAGCAAACGGCGGATCCATAAACGGGGCCATGAGGGCAAGCCACCCCTTTGATGACTTTTCAGAACTTGCAGAACATTACATTACAGCTTAAATTAATAATTTCTGATGAAGTTTTTTTTCGGTTTTGTGCGATTGCCTAGCATCTAATGGGAATAGAACGCTTTGTACACTTCCGCAGAAAAGGTTTCTGTGGAAGTGTATGATTAAAGTTCATTTTTTGATTGTATCTATATCTATGTACTCGTAAGTCCCCTTAATTCTAGAATCGACCCGTTTTAGCATCTATTTCCTTGATCTCCCTCGGAGTATCAGAACGGCCTATTTCACATGGAGGACGCATTATATTCACCATTTGTGAACATGCTTTTTCTGAACTTATTTAGTAAATATATATTTTGTTTAAATCTTCTATCTTCCAAAGATTCCCAGCCCGCGTCCTGAAGCACCTGAGTAACGATCACCGATATTTCGCAGCAGTTCTTCACAAAACGTATCGCCTTTCGCTGTACCTTTTCTAATTCCCGAATACAATACTTGTCGGCAGGATACCATACACTAAACGCATACTCAAGATAAGGCCTAACTAAGGCGAAATAACATCGCTCGCGAACTTTTTCGGAGCTCCGACCAACTATTCTCTTAACGAAGCCGAGTTTCGTAAGTGCTCTTCCACGTATATAACGGATGCGGGTACTCCATATTAAGTTATTCGAGAATATTACTCCAAGAGGAGGCTAATAAATCAATCCCACGGAAGCTGTACGAATAATCATCAATAAAAGATTTTCTTTCGAGGATTTTAACTACTGAACATTTGTATGCATTTAGCTACTTTATTACTTAGGCTACTTTTTTAATTTTACCCTTATTGCCTCTTTTAAATGAGCTTTAGATGAAATTTTTCTATAATTGGCCCGCTAGTAAAGTTTGTAGGTCTGTCCCAGGCAGATTCCACACCTCACACATCATGGAGTACTCGTAGCTCAATTTTGGAACCGCTGCCGAAGACTGTCATGGAAACAAAATGACAAAATTTGGGAAGATGACAAACTGAAAAATGACAAAATATCAGAAGTTCAGAGAGAATAGAGAGCTGAGTGAAAGGATGAATGCTAGGGTGGCCTTTTGTTCCTTCAATGGGTAATTGAATCGATCCTTCCCTGTCCTTGTTTCTTTAACCAACTTTCTTCTTGAATTGTTCAGTAGAAAAGTTTGGGACGAGCACTCCTCTAACATTAGGCCCTTTTTTCCTATGCGTGAATACTTCTCGTGTGGATGAATTACGTAGCGAGGGAAATTTTTAAAAGGAGAAATGGGCTGACGAAGGGTAAGACGAGGGTCTGTTGAGGGTTAAAGTGTGTTTGAAGAGGCGGTGAAAGGGTTTGGGGAGAGGGTTCTGTCTGCTGCAGACAGTGTTGCCATCGCGTGGATCGAAGCTAAAAAGAGGCGAAACGTAAATGCGCGGGAAAACATTTCCTCTGGTTGATTAATGCAATTTGGGGTGTTGTATTCATAAGTCCAAAAGTGTTAATTCTTGCGTACTCGCCTTTTTTGCCATGAAAGGTAAGAAGGAGTCTTTATTGTTTCTCGCACAAAGAACGATCGTTATCGAGCAGCGAAAGGAACGGAGATTTTTAAGAAATAAAACTAACTCAAAATACAAAGAGTTCTGTCATAAAACAAATCAAACCAGTAGGTATGAAAGGCAGATATTAATATTGACGGAGCTCCCGATAGCCAAGTGGGCAACGCGTTCACTTTTGGTTGCGGTCCCGGGTTCGATTCCCGGTGGGGACACATGTGCTGTCGATGTACTTAAAAAATACTACTGCTATACATCTTGTGATAGTGATATTTTTATAGATTATTCCTACTTTTAATTTATGTATCTCGGGTACTCGTACCCCCTAAGGACCCGGGAACCTTGTCCAAGAGGCTAGATGAATTGCTATTAATGCGTTCTGAAATTAGTTATTTCAGCAATATTTCCCTGCTACTAAAAATCGGTACTGTTTACCAGGATTTAAGTATTCCTTACTGTCACCGTAGTTTGTTATTTATTTCTTACAATGGCAAGGGGAGGGTACGGTTTGGAACTGCTGGTTTTAACTAATAAGCCAATATTACGTTACTATATCTAAATTGAAAGGGTTCAACAACTTAGTAGAATTGAAAACTAACAAATAATTATTTGTTCAATTATAATCAAACATTTGGTAGAGAATGTTACTATCACAGAGTTCGTTAACTTTTACAAAACTTACATGTCATGATAAACAATAACTAACATCACTATCTATCTATCTAATCTTTGAATCTATCGTTTATAACGCGGTGATAAACGATAGATTGAAAGAATGACGATTTTTCATCTTAAAAGTTCATTAATTTCCTGTGCATTGTAGTTACTTTGAGCCTAATAACTAGGGGTGCTTTATCTCTTGTTATATGAATTTTCCATCAATAAAACTGTCTCCAATTCTTTCAAATAGTATTTTCATTCGAGTAAGAAAACATCCCTCAAGTAAAATCGGACGAAAAACATTGTCACGTGTTGTCCAGTTTCACTGATGGAAATGTCCCGTTTTCAACTCGCTGTAGTTTGGTCAGCCTAGCTATAAGTAATTAACTGTAAACATTTGAAACGTTTAAATTTAATTTGAACTCATTGGAATTCCGGACGTAGTCCAGTGGTTGAGAAAAACATAGCTTCACGTGGGTCATGCTGTTCCCTCTTGAGGTTAGCGCTTTATTTTCCTGTTTTACACATTCGTTCTTACCTTCCTGTCCTTACGCACATATTTCGCTACATTTATTCATCAATTACATATTTTTTTATCACCTCATCCCTTCTCTACAGCATATAATTCACTGAAGTCAACCAGGGTTTTCTGTCTTCCTCTCCTTTCAGAACCATCTACACTCATATAATGCACATTTTAACACATTCCATTATTCTCGGGTTCCCGGTTAGCCAAGTGGGCAATGCGTTCGACTTCAATGAAAGCGGTCCCGGGTTCGATTCCCGGTGGGGCCTACGTGCGAAATGACCTAAGCAGTCGAATCACTTTCAACAATACTACTACTACTACTCCATTATTCTCTACGTTCAGACTCATACCAGTTCATCCAACCGGAACCAAACCGAAAATAACCGTTATTTTTGTCTAATCAAGTACCGAACCAGAACAAAAGAATTGACATTTCTGAACCCAAACCGAAAACGAAAACAGTTATTAATCCGATTCGATTAAAGGTCCCCAGAAGTACCATTTCACTCAAGTTTAGATGGTAAAGGAACAAACAATATTTTAGGTTCATAGAGGTAGGTTCATAGGTTTAGGTATATAGAGATTTATTATTCCCGTCCTGAAGACGACGGTCTATGGTCGAAACCGGTCGAAATTATAAATCTCTACTGCAGAATAGTCAAAATTTTGGTTCTTCACCATCTAAGTATAATGTTCCACAAATAGAAGTTCAGCCGTCGCACATTAATTTCGCTCAAGTTTAGTTTAAGGGAAGTTTACTAAAACCGTGCAACTGCGAACGAACTATTACTAAGTTCTATTCTCAAATTTGGTGTAAGAGGATATAGATTTAAATAGTTAAAAATAACAAAAGAAACTTTCAGAAGAACATAGTGTTACAATGTTTTGGGTGAAAGAAAACGGTTCGAATCAATTCAACTTTGGCGGTAGGGGCGAAACCGGAACTGAACCGATATTTGTTTTTGCCTTTGAACCAGTGCGAAAACTGGAACAAAATCTATTACGGTTTGATACCCTGCGTCAAACTCTTTTCGATACCGGCTATGCAGCTATTCTTTTTATTTATGTTATATTCCGTCTGTATCCATGCACTACTGATCGTCTCTCTACGCACATGGATTTTGCTGCAAATCCTGCTCGTTTAATCCATTTCTGCTGAAATCAGTCAACTGATATGCTTTCTCTGGCACACTCAACTTTCGCTACGATACAATAATTTTATTTGATGGGCTCCAGGATATCCAATCTTTGGAGCAGTAGCCTTTTCTTAGTGAATCCATCCCGGGTTCGATTTCCGAAGGGTGCCTATACATACGAAATTAACTTCGAAGGTATATATGAAGCCTTCGAATCACTTTCAAAAATACTTATTTGTAATTGCTGCGAACAATAATTTATAGTATTGGTTACCATCTTGCGATGGATGAATATACTTTTTCTATATTTTCTGTATTAAATTTTCTATTTTTCTATATTTCTCACTGACGAAGGGNTAATAATTATAATATTATAATATGTACCTTAATATTTATATGAAATACACGTACACGGAAGAATAAAGAAGGCGCCAAAACGGCAACGGTGTAATGGAAGCTTTCGTCAGCGGTTGCAGACGCATTCTGAAAGGAGCCCTCTCGCGATGTTCTTTTGTCTCCTCTTTGCGTTTCCCACTCGTCTTTTGCGCTTTTGCAAAAACATGAGCCATTTTATTTTTTCTCGAGTGTCGCGAGAATTCACGTCGAAAGAGTCACGAATTAATTTCTTTGTTTCTCACGAATTTTCCAAGTGCAACAAGTATTACTTTAAATACTCATCGTTACTGTTTAAAGTGTTAGTCACCGTTCAATTGCAGTCATTTCGATGAATAAGTCAAGACGTTAAGTATATCAGGTATTACACTTAAATCTATTGAATAAGTCTTGACCTCGTGGAATTCCATAACGGGATACAGAAATCTTACTACGGGACACTTCCACTTAAGTACATTAAAATTTAATAATATATTTAGAATGACTTCTTCTCTTGGCTTCTGGCATGTGATTGTGATTGAGTTCATTAACGAAAGCCTGATTGGTTATCTTATAGAACGGAAAAGTATGAAAAATATTTTTAAAGCAGATTATTGGTGTATATGTTCGAATAATATTATTTAAAATGTTCAAGAGTTAATTTTACCATCAATTGGTTCGAGTGCATTTGGTAAATTACAGTGGCTGCTCTCAGCAATACAACCTCCGAAATAAGTTGGAAAAGTTCTAGGCGTCATGGCTACAGTATTGTGGTTTGCCATATTGTACAGAAGAAGTATTTCATGAGATATTTACGGAAATGCGGAAGGATCTTATAAATGTAATTTTTTTCTCGGGCTGTGCTAATTCGAACATCTTTCTTGATTCATTCGAAATCGTTGAAATGTATGGCGTGGCGTTATCTTAAATCAGAGTTCACATAACTTAAATCAGGCAAAAGTTTTCGTTTAGTCGGAAATAAATTTTAAACCGAAGGACTTATATTTTGCCCCATTTCTGAGTGTATACCAATGGAGTTAACTGGGCTCCCGGATATCCAAGTGGGAAACGCGTTTTAATTCGGTGAAAGCTGTCCCGGGTTCGATTCTCGGTGGGGGCCCACGTGCCAAATGAGCAGTTTTTACAATACAACTACTGGAATTAATTACCTAGATCGAAATTATTCTGCCTATTATAATTTAGTTACCTATCAATAGTTTTTTATTGTGGTGTATTTTTTCTTAAGTGACAACTGAGGTTTTTATACCCATCAAGTAGTTTTCTCCTTTGCACGTTTTTCAAGCTGTCTGTTTCAAACTTTGTATGACGAAGGGTAAGATGTAAGAAGAGACTTGATAGTCTCAATCTCGAATAAAGTCGCATTATTATTATTGTTATTATTACAATATTGTTAATGATAAATGTTTCTATTCGAGTCTTTAGCACGTTATGATTTAAAATTCTTAGCCCTTTTTCAAACATTGTGGGGGCAAAAAGTTCCCGAAAAACGCTCGTAGTCGTTTACTAATAGCTATATTTATACCTCACTGTTGATCGCGTGGCCTTTATTTTAGATTTTAACAATCAGATGCTTGCAACAATGCTGCTCGATAATATCACTTTTTATACTATAATGACGGTATCCTAGATGCAATAATGCTTCCTTCCGGGAACTCTTTGTAAGCTCCTCGTTTGCAGTAATGCCTTACACTTATGGGAGCCAAGATCTCCAAATGTGTGCCAGAAAAAGTAACAAATTGCAAACGGGGAGATCATTAAATTTACTGTTGGCAGACGAATGAGCGATGACGAGCGCAAGGGTGAATGATCGTGTCTATTTACGCAGAGCAATAACATTACGTAGTGATTACGAAGATTTCGCCTCCTCGACCATATCGTCATAGTAAAATGTAGATATCGCTATCATAAAAACACGATTTTTATATGGGAATAAGATGCAGACATTCGAACTATCGCTCGTTTCTTTCGTCCCTAAGATACTCTCTGAGGTAAATAAACTGAATTTATGGTTGTAATTATTTTCATAGCAAACAATTTAATTGTAGCCCCCACCGGAAATAATTCGCCTTTACAAGAGTACTAAAGTTCTTGAGAAGATGCAGTAGATCCACATTGCCGTTTGAAATTTTTAATGCGTGCTAGATGGATTTCAATAAATACTAAAAAAACTAACTTGTTTAAATGAATTTCCATTCTTTGAAAATGTATTCTAAATTTTCAATGACTTTATTACGTATCAAAGCTAAAGAATATATGAAAAGGTGACCGGAAGTTGAACTAGGTTCCTCCTCTTACCGGGTTATGATGTAAATGCTTAATACTAAATATTAAATTACATCCTTACTTAGAAAGGTTCAAGTTTTCTTTGGAGGCTTTCTTCTACTTATTCGCAACTTTGCATCCGTGCTGAATGAAATTTTAATTAAGGAGTATTAACATGCGTCATCCGGTATTTCACCAAAGGTAGACGTAAAATAAAAAAATAAGGTGGAAATCATTACTTTTTAGACTAAAATTTGGAGATAATTAAGGCGTCGACTTTAGCGCTTGATATTATGAATGCCCTAAAACAGCGCCATTACAAAACCGGGAGGTGCTAAATCTATATTGAAAAGCGTTAAGACAGCAGCAAGATGGGTTTATTTTCTCGTTTTAATTAACGATTATATCAAACCTGCGACAAAGCTCATTCTAATGGAAGTAATTGTTGAGATATATTTTTGATCAAGAAGTTGGTCCAATTCAACAGCAGTAACAGTCGAATGTGTACAAAGAGTTCGTATGCGGAAGCCTACCATTCACCGTCAAACTTTCGTCTTTTTACGAGGTTGCCTTTCCGCCTCTTTTTCGCGTGTGGAAGGGGAAATCGCATTATTCCAAGGGAAAAAGGCAAATGATTACAAATCCGTTTCATGGCTCGATCGAAGGGAGCCGCTCGTGCTGCCATCTCCCGGCTCCGGAATCGAATCAGTTGAGGAGCGCTTCTCGCATTGCATTCTCTGCCTTATTTCCGATCCGCCTAATCATTCCCCCCATACTATTTCTCCGCTCGTTTCCTCTCTAATCCACTCGCTTTCCTCTCGGAAAGTGCACAAATTGAACTATTTTTGCCCGGAAATCGTTGCCTCGTCTCCTTTTTCATCGATTTAAAGAAAGATAATTCTAATTATGAACGGACGGATGGCGGGTATATTTCCCTTTCTACATTCTAGCCATCGATTCCTATCTACTACTATCGGTGTAATTTTTGTTCTTCATTTATTGGTATTGTTGGTGGTATTTTTATGTTTTTGCAATCATTCAGGTTTAATTTTTTGTATATTATATCACACATTGTGATGTAATAGTCATATATTATGCATTGCTTCATTGCTTAGTTGTTTATATTGTTTTATTGTGCGTATTGTTTCATTGTGTGCCGGTTTATCGTTTTAATTCTTTAATTGTTTCATAGGAAACAATTAAACAAACCTCAATTTAAATTGTTTCATATGTTGTTTAGTGTACCCCGTTACACATTTAAATTATTTCTTCGCTTTATAAAGTTTTTACGAACGACAAATATCCATGTTCCCTTATCAATGATATATTTTCGGTCGACTATGTGTTTAAATTGCTAGAATCTCTAATTAATCTTAGAAAGGTGATCAAAATGGCTCATAAACTGTTATCAAAAAATTAAAAAACTTTAATCAATAATCTAACACAAGACTGAAGATCCATGGTTTCAACTACACGGCAGATAAAAATGTTACGCTGAGGGTTGGCGGATATCCAATTAATTGAATGTACGTATGAAAATCTGCCATGAAAATCAAGTTTTCCGACACGGCATCTGTAATTTTAGCTTCCATTTTCTGAAACGTGTGTTAAAATGAAGTTGCAGCTTCATTCGTTGGACTATGAATGCAGTTCTGATTTACACAGGCTAGAAATGCAATGCGTGAAATAAAATATCACGTCTTGTGTAATCAGTATCTTCAGTACATCACTTTGGGTTGATTCTCTCGCCATATCATTATTACTGCAACAAAAACTCCAAATAAATCCATTGTATTTTTATTTGAGTGAGCCATTGTATTGGTTCGTGATAATAATCTGATTCTTCATTTCAATTATGTAGTGTCTTACCTTGGTAATCAATTTTATATTGAAACAATTTGAGTATGGTCTGTGAATTTTGGATGCATAATTTCGCGAACCGGGCTTCATATCGATTTAAAGGACATTTTCTGCTGAAAATAATAACTTTTTCGCACGTAGTTTTTTACAGATATGAAAGAATGAATTCATTATATTTCTTGTAGTCGCTTTTTCTTAAACATCAATCCATTGAATGTTCAAAAGTATGCAATAATTTCCTTAATGTTATGTGCCGAAACATTGCACAGAGCTTAAGCAAGTAAGGAAATCCTTCCAGGGCGGAGTGAGCAAACTGGAGTAAAAGAATGATGTAATGAAACATAAATACCTAAAAATAGAAATATTGAAAAGCATTGTAATAATATTCAAAGTTAGCATAATTGAGCTGCAATGATTGAGGTATCCATTCCGTATATATCCATGGAAATTGCTGCACTCGAGATAAACAAAATAACGAGTAGTAAATGATTGTTGCAATTCTACATCAAAATAATCGAAGCAGAGACGGTAGTCAGTAAGTTATTGACAAAACTGTAGTTTAAATGATTTAAAAGTTCGTGTATGAAACAATAATCGACATCCAGACCGGTGACGTAAGTCTAAAAAGTCAAAAACTAAATAGCAAATTAAAACAGCAGATTTCGGATGCTACTTTTCTCAGCCTTCAGTGGGAAATTAATTTTAATATTATCCAAGGTCGTGACTTTCTAGATAAATATTTATTTTTCCCGTAGAGTACCGTTTCAAAATCCATTTTAAATTTTAAAATAATAGTGCCTTCACCTACGAAAACATGCTGTTCTCTTTGAAAATCACCTTACATCCAATATATGGGGTTCGTCGAGATTGTTCGCTTTTTGCCTTTAACCTTCTGAATTACGTTACACCATTCTTCTGAAACGTGTTTTGAATCATGTTCAACCTTTTGCATTCCCTCCGGACTATAAGTTTCAAGGGCAGTCCGACTCGATGCCCACATTTCCCAGGAGAGCTGACCCTTCGCAACTGTGGCTTTTGTTCAGACTCCAAAGGGTATCCCCACGTGGTCCTGGGCTGTGGTATATTACTAAGTAAAAGGGATAAAAAGAGCTTTTATCTTTGGGAATCCTTTTTCCGTTTACTTGAGGGCGTTCCAGGCAAACTTTAAGCACACTTTACTCACATCTCCCATTTCTCGAATACAGATATCAAGGTTGCTTGATTTTAAATGGAGTTTAAAAAAGTACCATTGACAACTTCCGCATTCACCTCGTTTAGCTCATCAGGCATATTATTAATATTTATTTATTCAACGGAATATACCCATTTTGTTACAAACTAAAAAATAAAATAAATAATGTCACAGCAACGGATCAAATCAAACATCACAAATAATAAGATATAAATCATAAGATATAAATCATAAGATATCATAAATGAAAAGACTAAAAAAGTATATAATATCACAATAAGATAGAATGTTTGATCACTATGCTATGGTTGTAATTTAAGTGTAAAAGTACAATGAAGAGCTGAAGAAAATTTGACTAAGAGATTTCGCGAGATTATAGCGAGAATGAATAACTACTATTGATCTCTTTTTCCTGATATTTTTAGGAATACCAAGCAGTTAGCTTATTATTAGGTTCGGTGTTTATACACCCCCTGCCATACGCTATATGGCGGCTTGCGGGTTACCAGTGTAAATGTAATAAAAATAAAAACAATAAAAGAACAAGAAAGAAAGATTGGGTGTTGGGAAAAACTTCTCAGCCAGGAGTTTGGTTGGAATACTCGAATAATAATCTTTATTTCGAAAGCAATTTATAAAAAAGGGGAGGTGGCATAAAATGGTTGTATTTAATTAAATACTTAGGGGGTATATTTAATTGAGAATCGGAAAAGAAGGATAGGAAGTATCAGGGTGGGATATGAACTAATAGAAGTGTATACGTAGTTTAGTTTTAGTAATTACTTTCCTGTTGTGTTTCGTCGGTGTCTCTCGGAGATCGCGCTCGTTTTTTACCGGAATGACATGTCTTTTACTTCGTCTAAAAATTCTGGACTGATGAATTTTTCGGAAAGCTTTCGTCGGTAATCAGATATTCTCTCCTGGAGAAAGTTCCACCCGAGTGGTTTTATCGTGGCCGTAACGCTACTGTCGAACCTGAAATCTCCACTGACGAAACGAGCAGCTCTACGTTGAACCATCTCTAAATCTTAGACTAACCCTACTTCGTGTGGATTCCAAATTACACAGCATTATGCAAGACATGGTCGAATGAGGGAAAAGTACGCAATATCTTGGCTCTAAATGGTCATCCCCTCACGATTCTACTTTTTAATCTTTACATTCTATTCGCATTTCCGATTGTATCCCGAATATGTTCCTTGAACGATTAACTGCTGCTGAGTGTAACTCCTGAGGATATCCTGAATTTTGGTTTGTTCGCTTGTAACTTTAGTAGAACGTGTGAAAGACATAGCAACGCGCTCCTATGCATTCAAATCCAGCTGCCAATCTTTGCGTCAACTTGATATTACGCTAAGGTCGTTCTGTAGGATACTACTGTCGATTTCTGATACAATCTCTATATATATGAGAGTATCATCAACAAATAATCTAGCTTTGCTCTTTGCATTATCCACCAGGTCGTTAATGTAAATGAGAAACAAAATCATTCAAGCTCGTACGCTCACGCTCTCATACGTTTGGAGTTATTTCATATCGAAATAATACCAAACGATATGGTCCTGCGGTATTGTGGCAAATATATAATCATGCTAAGTCGAGAAAATCCACTCACGCAACTGAGAGGTAAGAATAGCATTTTGCGAAAGACGAAGAATTTTTAAACGTCCTATGGATTTAATCTGTGAAGGTGGAGTCGACGGTTAATTGTTCTTTTTTATGAGGAAAATGTAAATCGAAACAGTTGACTACCACATCGGAATGTGAGCAAATGGGAAAAATGATCAAATTTATTGAATTGTTGAATGAGAAGTCTAGTAGAAGCAGAGGTGGTGGTTGAGGGACGAAAGCGTGCGTAAGGAGAGAAGGAGGTCGTGATGGCAATTGAGCTCCTCCTCAAGAGAACAACGTGATCGGAATGCTGCGGAAAGGCATTCCTTAAAGACCGTTAGTGTATGACTCCCCAATTCACTCTCCTATCCAAGAAGACTATCTAAATGCAATTTTTGCTATTTCCACATTTGTGTCTTGTGTTTGGATAATTTGTTTCTTAGGGTGCTATCAGTAATATATATTATCCACACTTAAGTGGATAATAGGCGTCGACAGAAGAAATGGGCGGGTCAAATATTGAGAGTAGATGGATTGTTGAAGAATGTAATGAGGGCAGAATGCAAGGGAAAAGACAAAGGGGAAGACAAAAGCAAAAGATGTTAGATGACTTAAAGGGTGGGGTGAATTAATATAGAACGAAAGGAATGGCACTAAAAGGGGAACGTTAAGCAACATCTAAATTTACACAAATACCTTGCAAGCCGCCATTCGGCGTGTGGCAGGGGGTTCACCGAGCGTTCGAGCTGTTTCTTTACCTTACTGTTGTCGCGTATCTCTGGGAGTATTTTCGTTAGGCTTGCTTTTTTTATCGTAACATTTTTAACAAATTGTAACGACTTGAGCTGCACTTTTTTGACTTCCGCAGGTACACGTTTCATACGCTGGATCCCATATACTAACCGCGTATTCCAGATGGGGTCTGACGAAGGTGAAATAACATGGATCTCCAACCTTTTCATCGCATCTTCCTACAATTCGCTTTATAAAACCGAGCTGTTCAGTTGCTGTACCGCTGATTCTTTCATTATGTCTGCTCCATTTTAAGTAATTTGTAAGAGAGATTCTGATATATTCAATAATAATTATAAAAGACTTTATTCAGGGCGAGATTGAGACTAAGAAGTCTCTTCTTACATCTAACCGAGTCGATTACATTTAAATTTTGTACGGGTGGTTCTGACGCAATTGTTTCCTTTCGAAGAAATTTACTACAGAGGATTTATTTACATTAAGCTCTACTAAACTCTACTATATAACTGTGATAATGGTAATACTTCGTAAATATTGTTTACTATGGTTAGGGGAGGTTTCATATGTCAAGCAGTTCTACGCAGTCTTGTATTTTGATGACATCTGTTTAGTGCCTGAAGTTTATCGAAAGTGTTTTAGCATTTTTGCTTTATGGATACTGGCGGAGTCAGTAGGAAATTCTGTGATCACAGAAAATATACTTTCGCCTTAAGAGAAGGCTTGTTTGAAAAACCAGGAAAGAGTATAGGAAAGAAAATAGAAACGAAGATCTATCGATAGTGCCAGTACTGCCAAAAGTGCTTCGACAGCTGAGGTCATTTCGCACGTGAGTCCCCACCGGGAATCGAACCTGGGACCGCTTTCATCAATGATGAACACGTTGCCCACATGGGTATCTGGAGCTCATTTCTATCAATATATACAATAAATATCAAAGCAAATTTACCTTGTCTGGACTATAGGTAACATACGCAATATACAAATAAATAATTGATTCTTAGATCTGGTTAGAGCAGTCACCAGAAAAGTGAAAGATCCGGGTTCGAGTCCCGGTCTGTTCGACTTGTGAAGAGGTAGGGGAATATATTTCGAATGTAATGATTTAGGTTTGCAATTGAAAGCGTTTATCAGGAGAGAATGAAGTGTATTCCAAAAGAAAAGGAATGGACCAAAGGAATCGATTGAGTTCTCCAGACAATGAAGTGAGATGTTTTCTCTATGGAAGACCATGAATAGGATTAGAGTTTGCCTCATCAATACATAGGTTCTCAAAGGGCTTTTCATATTCGTTCTCGTAAAGGGCATCTCGATGTAATGTATTATTTTACTATCGTTGTCATTTTGGCGTGGCAATGTTTCGCCGCAATCCTAGATGGGCGGAGCGCCGGATTTAAGAGAATAACTGTGGTGAACCATTCTTTTTTTATGACACACTGGATCAGTGATGAAGACATTAGCTAACTAAATCACTCATCTTGTCTAGTTGGCCTCATTCCCTCTCCAAAGCTTTTGGTAGCTAATGGTAAGGGATTCACCTTAACAGACTGGTGCGTAGCTAGAATTCGTCCATGGTGGGGGTTTAGAGCCATGGAGTAATCACTGTATTGTCTAGAATTCGGGGGTAGGAATACTTCCGCACAAACTCTAATAAAATAGAAACTGATTTATATTAACATGTGTACCTACCTTGCGAATTTCCAGCGATGTTTGTATGGCATAATTGCGAGAGGCCATTCTCTCGCATCATTTCGTTAATTGTCGGCTCTGTTCTCATGGAGAGGGGAGGTTGAACCCCAAAACCACCCTCTTTGGCTACGCCTCTGCAAACAGAATCTTTTCATTCACACAATGATATTTATTAGTCTTTAACGTTTATTAAGAAGAAACAGAGTGGATGTAGTGATAAAGTTGAAATTATTTAATTCAGTTCTTTATCTGAGCGGTGACGCATCATCACCTATGTAACTATTGATGTCTTGTTGCATCGCATTCCCTGCCATACACCCGTTAAGAGTGAAGCAGACTTGCAATCTTAATTCTATTCGTTCAACGCATCCGTGGCAATCGATAGAATCGTATGATCATAAGTTGATCGCAAGGGTGATCTCTTCTGAGGAGCAATAATCTGGTGGTCCTCACAAGTCGAATACGAAATATAAGCTTCGTGTCAGAGGAAGGTCTTTCTGTGACATCCGCCTTAAAGACGGCCTTCTTAAAGAGATTCATTTCCTGCGACGTAGGTGCGTGTACACTCAACTCTACATTCCTAAGATTACGTGATGGGATTAAATTCGGTGCAAGCCACTGGTGAGGGAAATCCGTTTTATCAACTGTTACAATTATTTATGTTATTTATGTTACCCACAAAGTAGTATTTTCTGTGCAGTTTTTCAAACTATCTCGGTAGATGAGGGGAATTTCACGGTCATATGTGTAGGTCGGCCCGTTAATACAAAACTTCTATGGAAAATATTCGAATCGTTCTATACACAAGTCTTAAAAATATGTTCACTACTTCAATTGATTAACATCATATCATGAGATTCAGCGTCTAACAGCTGGTATGGATGAAATGAGCGATTATATTGGGCATATTTCATTCTTCAATTACGCTTCTTGGAAACGGGCCGGCTTCCTTGTATCTGAGTATAGTATCTTGTATCGCAATTAACTTTTTTTCATTTCGTATATTCTATTTCGTTTTTACCTTACAATTTTGAGTTGTGCGTCTCTCTTGTTCCGATACTCGAGAAAATGTATTTAAAAAGCCCACAACTGATGGTTGAAATCAATCCTCTGGAAATAAGTGATCGATTCTTATTGAATTTTTATCTTCTTTTTGTAGCATTTTTCTTGCACCTATGTTTGACAGCTTGCACAGATGTCTTATTTTTCTATATACAAGTTAATTTTAGTGAATTATTTTGGTTATTAGCGTAATAATATTATCACGTAATATCTACAGACGCTATGTGGAAGAAAGGATATTTTGGCCGTAAGGGTAAATAATAATAATAGTAACTTAGCATCTCTATTAACTCTGGTTAAAATCAAATTACCTACGTTCACCACCCAAATAATAACATTTAAATCTTTTAAATAAGTTACGTAATTGTATAAACGAATAAGGTATTGCTCATATAGAACACGTGGCGTAGACATCAGAGCAAAACCCCGTCGCGTAATTGGCATCCCGCTCTACTATCTGAATCTACGACGTATGTTTGAATGTAAAGTGACGTGGCAGCATTCAGCCGCGGATTCCCCTTTAAGTCCATCTCAATGTATTCCCAGACAATCTTAGCTCATACAGATTGTGGGCTCTGATAAAATGGCTCCCAACTCAATTGCGCCAATTAAGGCCGATGCGTTCCGCGCCGCGGAGATCCGTAACTGCGAATTAAAGCGATTGTTTGCCGATCGTCAAGGCAACGGGTGCATCGGCGTCGTGGCGCTCAGGTCGTGAATGCGTTCAAATGAACTATCTTATTCGATCTTCAAAATCCACTTTTCTTATCTCCAGCTCTTCACTTTTTTATCATATTGTAATAAAGCTTATTGTGTGCTAATCGAATGTAATTCACGGAGAAAGTCCCACACGCTCTTCTCACCTTTCCCAACCACTAAACTTCATGCTCTTTTTATCAAAGATATTCTTCCGACAACTCGAGTCATTATACACATCGTGTTACCTAAAAGCTATCACACGTTCTTTTCTGGCTCTTTTGATATTTTCGAGCCTTATAAAATTCATGACGCGAACTAAACTTTCCAAAATTCCACGAAGGTGACAAAATGAGTCTGAAATTGATTAATTTCCAACAAGGAAAAGGGTTAAGGTGACTTGGCACGATAAGGTGTGCACCTCGGAAAATTCCTAAGGAGAAACGGACATGAAAGCCTCCCAGTAGCCGGTTGGTTGCTCTATCCTTTGGGCTTTCCCACCAGAACACCCGGGTTCGAGTCCCGGTTCCGTCAGACTTTTTTCATGTCTGTTTCTCCTTGAGAATTTTCCTTTTCCAAATCATTTATCCCCTCAATGGATAATGTTTCATTGTGTTTTCTTTTGTATGTATTTAATATAGGAAATAAATTGAAAAATACGGTAATAACTCTTCTTACGAATTTCTTCCCTATTCGACTGATTCGATCAAAATTTAGTGGGAAACAATTTCGTGTTCAGAGCGATTCGTAAGTCGAGGAACCATTGTATTCTTCTTTTTCTTTGTCACTTTTCGAACAAATTAATCTATATTTACCTATGTACCCTGCAAGCCGCCTTTCGGCGTGTAGCAGGGATTCACCGTAAGGGGACACCAAGATTCTACTTTCTCAATCGATTACTTTCACATTCTTCAATCGATTACTTTCACAATACTTTCATTGTTCGCGGGAAAGAATGAATTTTGGAAACAACTATTTCTAACATATATTTTCTGATTTTTCGCGCAGTATCAGAAAGGCCTATGTAACGGGGAGAACATACGATAATATCCACCACACCTTCTAAAAACGTACTTTCTCTGGGCTTATTAAGTAAATTAAGCATTTGTTTTCTAATCTTTAATATTCTAAAGATTCATTTTCTGCGCCCTGATGCATCTGAGTAACACGCAATGATTTGCGTAACATTTTTATCGAATCATATCGCCTTTCGTTGTATGTACCTTCTCTAATTGCCGAACTCAGCATCTGTCAATAGGGTCCCATTCATTCATTTTCTAACGTGCTCTAAATCGTATTTTGAGAATTTGAGTATAGTTAATTAGCTACTTAATTATGGCATGGTCTTTATACCGTCCTCCGTTGAGACCCGGCCACGGTATTAGGCCATTTAGCCAAAGAGAATGTCTCTATGAAATGGCGTTATAGTTTTCAACCTGCTTTTATCCTTCTCCTAGAAATCAATCTATCATTGTATTTTTGGGTATTTTTTCAATGGGTAAAAGGTGGTATGAAAAAAGTGGTATTTCCTGAATTTTTGAAATGATGAAACGCATCAAAATTTAAAGCTCGTTGGTCTATCCTAACCATTTATCCCTGTAGTTTTCATCTTTGATATCAATGATCTTTGCACGCGCAGCCATAACTGCATTGTTTCCTCGTGCACTGGAAGTTAGAGATGGAATTGAGGGTATAGAGGAGGGCGGGAACGGGAGGATGTGGTGGCGACGACGCTTCCCGTCTAAACTCCGTGGCAAAGGGGGCATTTTCGGTGGAGGAAGTTGGAGAGGAGCGAAGCGATATTGAAGAAGAATGTTACTTCATTATTGAGTTTAGAAAGGTTACCTTAGCTTAATGCGGTAAACTTTGACTAAAAACATAAAGAAAGCCGTTACTCAAGTAATAAGATACCCCTCAACCATTTCCTATTTCCTTGTTTTACACATACCATTCCAAAGTACGTATTTAATAAACTAATTCTGATAATGTTACAAATAAATGCACCCTTGAACATGTGTATGATTTAGAAATTTCACATAAATTAAATTCTATGTTTCGTAAATTTAAAAAAGTGTCGTATTCCAGCATTAGAGAAGGTACTGTGAAAGGCCTACAGGCATTACGTTTCGTAAAAGATCAGTTACTCAAATTATTTAGAACGCAGGATGGAAATCTCTGGAAGATAAAATATTTAAACAAAGGCTTATTTACTTAATAAGTTCAGAGAAAGTACGTTCTTAGAAGATGTAGCCGATGACTGGATCCTTCCTGATACATAGGCCGTTCTGATACTGTGCGAAAAATTAGAGCGATAGATCCTAGAAAGGTTTTCTTCAAGTATTCATTTTTTCTGCGGACGATACGCGAAGGTAATCGGTTGGGAAAGTAGAGTTATGGTGCATGCACCTCGTGGAATACGCCGAAAGGCGGTTTGCAGGAGGTATGTGTAGATGTACATCCTTATCATCTGCTATTTTTTAAACCGACTTCGGATGTAGTACTCTCCTGGCGTTTTCCAATCCTGTCATTTATGAGCATCTCATTTAAGGTTACTCCTTGTTACTTAGCGATGCTTCAGCTCCATCCGTTCTACGGTCTTCTTCTTGGCTACTTTTCTGGGGGCTCAAGCGAAAGGCATCTGTTTAGCTTCTACGAAGGGCTTCCTCTATGACGTTTTTTATTATTATTAATATTATTATTAAGACCCAAACCTTCGCTGACCTCTACCAACCCCTTTCTCCAGACCATTTTCTAGACCTTCACTTAGACCCAACCCTTCTCCGATTACTCCTTAGGGACCGACCTAAAATGATGTCACACTCAAGGGGGAGTATAGGGGTCTGTGACACTTGGTCACATAAGGTATGACGCTCCGCGGGACACTGTCAGAGAAGGGTTTCAGAAATCACAAAAATGCCGTGACATCATTTAAGGATGCCCCCTAACCTCTATGTAAACCCCAATCTATTTTAGTGATTTTGTTTGATCTGTGTTAACTGTCACCGTTCTCACTCAAGTGTTTCGTGCTCTTGTGAAGCATTTAGCGTGCTATACTTCTATAAGTTGTTAGGAGCCGTTTGGTTAAATCGGCGTTTAATACCCAGATTTCACTTCTATAAGATAACGCTAAATTGGATTATTTTGTCGCAGACATTCTTCTTCCTGACTGTTTACGTACATACGTAAATACCGCCGTTTGATTTTAGGTGTCACTTGCCTCGTTTGTTTACAATTCATTCCTGCATACTTCTTTATCCTCGCTCATTTTTTCGCTTCAGACACGCCCTTGTATCGTTTCATACACTCCGACATTTTCTTTAGGCTACGCACTTCTCTTTGAATAACTTAAAATCATTTCATTAGCAACATCAACCAACTCACAATCTTCAATCCTACCATCACCCCAATTTAACGTTTTCAAATCCCTTGCAGAAAATAGGACTTGATAGTATAAATTCTTCCTTATAGATTACGAAGGCCAACGTAATGAAATGATGAAAATAGACGTTCCTTGTATATCTAAGGATAAACAGATGTGAAAAATAGCGACATGACTAGGACCCAGAGAGTGGGAGACCTGGGTTCGAGTCCCAGTCATGTTGCTATTTTTTAACATTTCATTAACCTTTGGTTTTAAGGCGTACCTCAATGTGCAGATACATTATCCTTTCCCTTATATATCTTGGATAGTTTATAAAGGGCGGAAAATTGACGAAATTAAACTGCGAAAGATTTGTGTAAAAATACGAGGTTCTACCTATGCATTAGATAGATCTATATACGAACCGCAGTGTGCGAATACTACCGTTTAATAAGTGTCTGGTTTAGAATCACTGGTGTGGAGGCCGAATAAAGAATTTATGTAAATGAAAACTGGAATGGATTCTTAAATAGCAGTAATTTTTCTCTGTACCCACCGTGAAATTCAGTCCGTTTTATTTAAGTATCCCCCATACCTTTCCCCATCTGGTTTGTTGTGCATTTTCTCAAACGACTGCTTAAGCTCAACGGGTTTTTCAGGATCCAGAAAATTATTCAAAAGTTGATGAGTTTCGTCGCCCAACTTTTGAAATGAATTTCTCAATTTTATTAAAACTAAAACTTTTGGGTTCTTTTTGAAGCAACGTTGTTTTCTCTCGAATAATTTCAGCCTTTTCTTCAAAGCCATTCATTGCCCTGGAAACCATTGTTTATTTATGCAACCGGTTTTCTATTTCCCATTTAGTTTCAATTAACTCAGTGAATTTTCGGCCGAGAATCGATTTTATAGCGGTTCTGAATTATTTCACGCTCCGAACTCGAAAATTAACTCAATTAATTTAATTGAGTTAATTAAGTTAAGAATTTAAAGCAACTGGTTTCCGAAAGGATGCGGCATGAAATGGAATTAAGTTGGATATTTCTCCGCGAGTTTCTACTCCCTCTTGGAAAGGATGTTTCTGTGATATCGGCTGTTTTTTTATTTATCAACAAAGACGAAGGCGTGTTTTTTTAAAATGAATACCTATAATTAGTTTCGGAAAGTTTTAAATTGTTTGTTGTGGATTTATGCGGATGATGTTGAAAGATTCAAATGTAGATGTTTTTCTCCTGCAGGACATAGTTCCTCCCGTTATTCGCCGTCTTGAGGGCTTTCTAAATTGTCAACAAATGAATTCAAATGCGCGTTCAAATTTACGACAAAAGTTTCTCTGCGAAAATTCCTCTGTAGTTTGCTCGTTAAGGCGGAAATAAAAATTGATGACTCAAGCCGGTCTATCATATTTTGGAACAAGCGTTTTTTTCCCCTTCATTTTTGGTATAAAGGAAAGTTTTACGGAGAGTTATAAAAGCAAAAATTATTTTTGTGCTCATGTCCTTTTTGTTATGGAATCCATTGTATGGAAATATTATAAAAAGACGGTATCTGAATTCAAATAAAATCTTCCCAAATTTTCCTTTAAAAGATCACCTTCCCATAAAATTTCTACTTTTTTCCTGTCCATTTTTCGGTGAAATCGATAATGTCGTCAAACGGCTCTACTTTTCAACTCTTCTCTGGTATTGGTTCGGTTTGGCGAGAAAACTATTTTTGGTGGAAAATCATTATTTCCGATTGAAACTTTGTTGAACCTCTAGAAATATCTGAACAGGCATCAAAATAACTGTGAAAAGTATTACATAAGGAGCAAATATACAGAAAATTGTTTATCATCAATTTCATTGTGAACACAATACATATCCTAGGACAAGCGAACGTGAAACTTGTAACTTGACCGGGAATCAAACTTGGTTCGTCTTCTTGCTGGCTATGTTTGTAATCAAATGCGAAGTAAAACAATAGACCGATCTCTTGACATCAAGAAGTACGGAAAACAGTTTTTTTTAGAGACGTTATCTTTACCATTATTTTGGATTTACTTTTACAATGAATGGAATCAAAATACTACTATTTTGTAAATTACCTCATAAAATTCAGCAAATTTCTTCCGTTTTCACTTTTCACTTTCACACTCTTCCACTTCACTAAGGACACTTACCAAGGCACGGTATTACTTATTGTAATATTAAGGCCCCGTATGCATGTACTAACTGAATTATCATATACAAATTGTACAGGTTGATAAATAGTTAAGTACAAACGTTGAAAAAAGTGTTTCATATGCTTTGGTAAGTAGGGAAAACCATGGTACTCTAGAGTAGTAGTAACTTGTAAGACTATTAGGTATGTCAAAAAAAAAACAAACATATGATTAAGTATAAAAGGGACTTCAAGTTAATATTCAATCTCACTTCTGTTGAATGAAAAATGTCATCAATTAATACATTAGTTTTAAATGTATTAAAATATTAGAAGATCTTATCCAATAGAAGATGAACAGGACCACATTTGCCGCGAAATTTTGCTATAAGAATCGTAATTGCAATTTCAATTTAAATTATTTGATTTCCCGTAACTTTTAAGTATACGGTCTTACAGTAATGTCAGTGATTTCTTATGCGATGTTTATCTCATATATATGTAATGGATTAGCATGGATATTAATTATTATCTTCATGTCAATTCTAACAAAGCATCATATTTCAGGGCCCTAAATTGAACATAAGTTAGTCTATTTTAAGCATGCATATGTAATACTGGGCCTTGATGGACCAAACTTCGAGAAAATCTGACAACGAGGCGGTGTCAAATTTGGCGATAGAAATCGCAAAAAGCGAGAAAAATTTTCCATCGCGGTTTCATTCATGGAAAGACGCCTCACAATCCAGCCTGGCGCTAAATATAATGCGAAAACTGCTAAAACGGCAACGGAATGTGAGGTCCAGTAAAGAACGACGATTTAAAGATCCGCGAAGAGAACGGAATTTCAATTGCTTCCGTTTTTTCTGTTTCTTTTCCCTTAACGTGTGGAGACATGCGATTCCGAATGGAGGCAGTGGAGGCATTCATTTCTCCCTCGAGACATTTTCATTTGTGCCCGTGAAACAAATGGCCCCACTTTAACAACTGTCTTAAGCTACTCTCCATTCTCAGGAATGGTTTCTTTTTGTCTTCCATCGCAGTCTGTATTGTTCAGAATGCAAAGTACTCTTCCTGCGACCTTTACTACGCACAGAGAAAGATGTGTGCCCACACGCGACCCAAGAAGGCAACAAAAGAGGGATTTATGAAGTGCAGAAACGAGGGCGTGGGTGAGAATTCCGAGACAGCCTCTCGGTGAATTTCCTTCGAAGAATGACTATAAATACAAGCAGTGCAATGTTCTCTGTCCTCAGCTGAGCATTGTAGTCTTTTGGCGCTTTCGTCGTACGCAATGGAAATAGTAAGAGTTGGAAATGGGATTAGGATAAACCTTTGCACGAAGCATCTTGAGACTGGAGGAATTCAAGGAATTTACTGGATGAAAAAGCAAAACTTGACTGGAACTCGAACTGAGGGTTTTATCGTAGGTGAGCCGAAATTACTATTCGCTATGGCCCTCAGGCCACACTTTAGTGGCATATTCTCAATAAAAATAATACTTTGTTATATTCAAATTTACATTAATGTATATAGAGCAAACTCTGCATTAAATTAGTGACATGTGCCGATAAATAAAACACAAAAAGTGCAATATTAAACAAAATGAAAAAAAAATCGGCACAAAAAACTCACTCAACTTTTTGCTAGTCAACTTGAAATATTGAAATTGCACGTGGGTGGATTACATTACCCGATCATAAATAACATAAAAATACATAACTTTGGATGTATTGATTTACTTTTCTAGATTTAAGTAGTATCTTCTGTTATTAAAGTAATATCATTATTTTGGAATATCTCCAGAGGTTAGGTGGAAGAGAGGGCATTTTGGTTTTACCTTAACTTGAGAGTAAAATAATAATTATTAAAATAATAAAATCGAACAAGGATTAGGTAAAATAATGTTTCGCTGAAATATGAAGTAACATGAAATGTACGTAGGACGTCATTAAACGTTTCATAAATTCATATCAGTACTATCTAGTGATGTATAAACATATATCTATCACTATCCTGTAGAAATTTATTCACCGATACTCAAAAAATTGTACGAAGGATAGGAATGTAACCATTTAGCAATCTCGTAATTTATACTAATTCATTTAAACTTGACGGGAAATACGAAACCACAACTCTATATGTATCAAATATCTGTGTTATTCTCAAGAATTGAAGAAAAGAACACTTGTGCCCGAAGGCCGGATGTTCACCTTACTCTTTCCAGTCTTGCTGAGCAGTGGAAAGAGAGCGATCGTAAATACTAAGCGAAAAAAGCGTGTTATCAGCGAAAATTAAATTATGGCGGGAAATAAAACAAAGTTAGATAACTAGAAACAGTTTTTAAAATCTGTGTATGAAGTGTCTCTTTTATGGCTTTTAAACATGGACTGTTAATGTAGCAGTGAAGAGAAAATTACTTGCAATCAGTGGTTAAAGTCAGGAATTATGTGGGAACCAAGCGATTGGTTAGGAAGGAGCGACTTGGAGAACTGCGACTAAACGATTACAGGACATTATGCTCACGTTTTCAATTAATTTGTCTCTTATCGAAGCCATTTATTCGTGACTTTTTGTTTAAATCCACGAGGAAAAAGGTAATGATTACGAAAAATTGTATATGGAACATTTTCAATGGCCTTTTAATGCTGAGAAATGAGATCAGCGGAGGTTGATGGAAATAAAATGAACTAAATATTTGTACATCTCGAAGAAAGTGGAAAAGCAGCGAGAGAAGATGAAAAATATTTGGGCTAATGAGGTTGCTACCGATGAATGCCGAATTCCTGATAGAAGTAGCGAACGTGATAGTGGCGTGAAATGATGAGGCTTAGATGGAGTTGCGTGAGGAAGGTTATGGTAAGCGCTAAAGCCAGGATCTATTATGAGATAATGTAAGCAGGACAATAGGATAACGTAAAGGGCTAAGCCTATTTTCGAATTCGTGGAAATAGATGCTCATCTGTTTCATGTACTATTGTGTGCTGACTAAGTGACGAGGAGACCGATATTCCTACAGTAGCAGATCTAGAAAGTAAGGCTATGGTGATTTAGGTAATGTTCTTATTTTTTTTCATATTGAAATAGCAGTAATATTAATTCCTTAATTCTCTTCCGGTCTCTGCAAGTGCGCCACTTTGTCGAGGAAAGATGCAAATGCAACTTATTCATGAAATACATTTTCAATCCGATTTGAGTTTGACCTCCACATCTTATCTAAGCATCTCAGGATTGCTATTTTCTTTAAAAAATGGGACGATCGAACCATCTCCCCCTCCGCCAATGTATTCCGTCGCACGCTTCCGTTTGGAGCTTCAATCCCCGTCGTAACTTTTCTTTGGTTAAGTATACTTGCCTAGCAATTTCTTGGGGTTATATCTTGCGGATGTGTTTTATATGTTCTACTGCTGTTTATGATACGGGGACAGTCCATGGATATTTATGGGACTATTGATTGACGAATTTCCAGGGCTACTATTTCTCCATCTCAATTATTCTAGTGTCACGTGTTCCTTTATTGATCCGGACGCCTGGTTCGCGTCCTCACGGACCAATCCGTGAAAACATGCACGCGACCCGTCACTCACCCTTCCTCCGTGCATACATTTCACGCTGCAGTTTACTGTTTTTCTATTTGTGGGTTCAGGAGAGGTTAGTAATTACAGAGGTGAGGATTTTGAAAAGAAACGATCAATCCGCTAGAAGTAGTACGTTAACAAGTTGCTCTGTGATCAATAAAATAGATAAGTAGAAAGTACACAGAACGTACTTGAAAAACGTACTGAGGAAAGAAGAGGGTGTAAATTGCTTAAATATGAGAAATGGGTGTTGAATTAAGAGGTATAGAGGCTTCATTAGGATAAGGCTAACGTCTATAAAGTTGCTTTTAGAATAGAAGAGAAACATTTCGAAATTAGAGTGCATATCTCTTAGAAAATGAAGTCCCAGATAGTTTTATCTACCTTCTATTACTTTGATATTTCTCCCATTCTAATCACTAATCAGTAGATGAATTTTTGTGAGCTCCATCTTTTGAATGTTTTCACCATATGCATTATATCGACGATCTCATTTCTGGACGTTAAACGATGGCAGTAAAGTGGAAGGACGGAAATGCGTATGTGTAATACAAAGAATAAGAATGTTTACCGTATATATCCGTGTATAGGTTATATTTTTCAACCTTTAATTTTCAATAAAAAAATTTAGGATCGACCTATACAAAAGAAAAATAAGAGGTTCATCCTCAAAGTTCTACTCGTTTCGAAATAAAAACTTCGCGAATCATCTTTCAATAATGTTTTTTTTGTAACACGTATATTTGCTCGAAGAGTTATTTTATCATTTTTATAAATAATATTTACTCATATTTTAATTGAAAACAATTTTCATTTCCTATACACACCTCTAAAATGGTCTAAAACCCCTGGTCTAAAATGAGCATAAAAATGAGTTGGGAAATAGCCTTTTACAATTAATAGACAGCATAAACTGTGGTCAAAGTTTCTAATTGATCGTCATGATGAAATATATAGATTATACAAAAAATCGAGAAATTGAATCTGGCCAACTTCATAGTATCTGAAGCTTGCGAAACATTGTCATAATGACTTACATCGTGACTTTATGAAATTATTGTTAAGTTATACAACTCAAATTTGTTGTTAAATATGTTAAATTATATCTCTTTTAGTCCTTGTTACTTGAAAATATTCTGTTTAAAGTCCACACATTATAATTAAAATCAGTCATCTAGTAGTAGATTTGCAGTATTTGATATTTGCAAAAAACCAGGGTTGACTTATATACGAGATATTTTAAAGTCAGAAATTTTAAATTTCATAATTTCGAACTATACACGAGTGTGTACGGTATCTATTTTGTAAAAAAATTAGTCCTAGTATGTAATAACAATAAAGCAATGTCTTCAATAGGGCGAGATTGAGATAAAAAGACTCATCTTTCATCTAATCCATCGTCGTATTCCCCACAGCTTTTATTTAAAAAAAATAGTGGAAAAGAAAAATGAGAAGGAACATTTTGTTATTATATACCTTAGGTAAATTATTCACTACGAGAAAACGCCCATTAGAAAGGGGTGTGTGAAAACTGCGCTAACCTACCAAAAGTAACATCTAAAAGATAGAACTGAACATTACCAGAAAAAATAAATAAAAAGTCGATAAGTAAGTGTGGATATATCAACAAGAATAATTAAGTATATAGTAGATCAGTAAGTATAGTCAATGTCAATGAAAATACATTTCGGTTGAAATAGTTAAAAATGAAATTCTGTTTACTACGAAATAAGGCTTAATATAAAATACATAAAATAGCCGAGTCTTTATAGCTATACAAATATCATGGAATATCAAATACTAAATAATATGTACGTAGTAATTAACATTTGTTGCATGACCTAAATCTGGAATTTATAAGAAGATAGAACCCTTTTATAGGACAATATCGCTCTCAGACGCTTGGTCGCCATAAGACGACAGTGGCAGTGACCTTAACTGTTGATTTTTCGCTCTCGACTCTTGTATCATAATTTTTAAGTGTTCAAGTATTTTTTTGATATCCTGTTCATGTGCTACTAACTCCCAGAAATAATTGTTGACTCTTTCTACTCTTGTATCAACCTCAACGTCGATTGTTGCTACGTTACGCTTCATTAGTTGCAACGGTTATTCGCTTGTCGTTAATATATTACACTCAACAGAAACAATTTATTTCGGGTACTTAATTGATCCCAAATCCAATTTGCATCTCGCCATTGCCCTCTACGATACCATTTATTCATCTTTTGCGTTTGAGGCATCCATACAAAATTTCGATGTTCAAGTATTGATGCCCCATTATTTGCTGTGACGATACAGACTCAAGGCTAACCTTGTTGTAATTATTAATATTAAACATATTAAAACGCTCCATTAGAGTGAACTTTTTACTATACCATAGAAAAACAACCTACACACGACCATGGTTTCGACCTGATGATGTAGCCATGCTACGAAACCATGGTCGTGTGTAGGTTGTTTTTCTGTGGTATAGTAAAAATTTCACTCTAATGGAGCGTTTTAATATGTTCATTTGCTGTGCCCTGAGCATACTCCTTCCAGACTTGCTTACCATCTTTATCCGCCCGTGTTGCACTGGCGGACACTCCAAGCATACTTGGAGTATGTACATTTTTAAAAATCGTCCCATAAACCGTGGAAAGTACAGTGTACTAGGATATAGTATGGGAATAGGAAAGAAGTTTTTCGTGCAGAATAATTCAAACTACGGGGAAATTCCACCGATAGATGTATCAGTTTGTTGTTCTTTGAGTCCCTCCGTTTCACTTTTAGTGCTTCCAAGAGAAAAAAAACGGCTTCTGTCTCTATAACAGAGTTCCGACCCCCAGCGGTTACGGACCCCTCAGGAATTCCTTTGGAACACGTGCCTTCCAAAGTGGTGGATGCAGAGATGGCCATTTCGTCGGAGGGATAATCTGCGGGGAAAGTAGACGTTGGAAACACTCGTCATTTAGCGACAAATGAGCGATCCACGGAGCGATTTTCCCCGATGAGAAAAGCAAAACAAAGGAAAGTGTCCGTGGCGTTAAAGTGGCCGTCAATGGAAGCCATTAAGGCGCCGAGAGAAGTGAAGATGAGTGGAGGAGACAAAAGAACGGCGAAAAAGGCGTTTTTTTTATGTTTCTTTGCCTCTGCTCTTCCTTTCATTTTGGCTCCGTCCTTTTTTGGAGCCCCGAGCGCCCTCTCCTTTTATCTCCTCCTTGGATCGAAGGACGACCGCAAAGAATTCGGAGATGGACGGTTACCGACGGTGTCAACGAGTTGGAAAATTATAGTACGGCGTGGAACTTGTCTTTTTTCATGAGTCTCGCACGATTAACTATGATTCTAATCATGAACGAACACCAATATCCTTATCTTACAGTTTAGTGATAAGTGATTGAAAAACAATTCATTTGAAGGTAGTTCGGTCAAGGAAAGACCGTGAATGTTTTATTATACGGTTTTTGATTCGAGTGAATGTGAACTTTATGGAGTTAGACTTGTTCTCTCTGCCATACCTTGATAAATAGAATATATTCCATTCGTCTTCGAGATCAGAATAGAGAAAATACAACGTGTCTTTCATTACTTAAGTATCGGTCTGGTTCATAGCTGTGACAATATGAAGACTACTGATGTGTAAGTTTTGCTAGGTAAAGGAATTCGTCCAGGTCACACCTTATTGAATGCCACGAAAAGGGATAAGAATACATACTTCTTCGTTATAGTTATTTCGTAGTGAAACTTTGCCAAAATAAAATACTCTGATTATCTATGGGTGAAAAGTCGAATATTATGTATTGAAAATGCTAAATGAAATAAGTTAGTAATTAATGTACGGAAAATATAAAATCATGGTGGTATCGGCCGCTGTAGCGGAATGATTAGCATGCTGGCGTTCCAACCCCAAGGTCCAGGGTTCGAGTCCTGGCTAGTTTGATTTTTCTGGTTATGGATTGGATGTGTTTATTCCTCAATAATAACAATTGAAATGCACGTAATTGGAGTCATCCTGTTTCCATTAAGAAATTATTATTTTACTATTAAATCACATCTATTATATTCGTCATTAATTGGGAATAAGTATAAAGAAAAGCGTACCTTAAATACTCGTATTCTTTTTTTAAACCCTTCGGAGTTACCTTCAACGTATTTTATGAGTACGGAAAAACCTAACGTCTAGGGATGAAAAAGGGATTTTAATTTAAAATTCATAGTGTCTACCTATAGATGTGATCAACCATTATACTATCTGTGCGGTAATTCTGTTTAACGGGAGTCAGCGGAGAAGGGAATTTATTTTAAATTGGTACGATTCATTATTAAATTACTGCGGAAGATATTTAAACTTCCATACTCTTCAAGAAAGAGGCGACTCTTAAAGGGTCGAACGGAGGTTTAGTGACGGTGTGAGTAGAATGTGCTTCCTCGTTATATCTCCCTTCTAAACCACTACTCCTCGAAACCGTAGCCCTCTAATTAAAAATTTCCTTAAGCGCCGTGGAGAAGTTGAATTTTCGCCGTCTTATAATGAAGTCCTACCGCAGAGCCAAGTTAAGTTTTTTGCGCTTATTCTGTTAAATCTATCCTTGGCGAAAGCAGAAATTACACCCGAGGCAATTAATGTCATGCCATTATTCCTGCCTGAGAAACTAAACTTCCCGTTGTTAGCGTTTTAATTTTATTTTCATGGCCTTTGATTACCTTATTTAACAAACTAGGTAACTCGGTTTCAATTTCCAACTACCTCTGTTTTCTTTTCTCATTATTATTAATGCAGCGCGCACCAATTCCTTCAGGGTATTCGGTATAATTTAAGGCTCGATCCAATCATTAGTTGGCAAAATAAAGCTAATAAAGCGAAAAAATAGTTTAATTTTCCATTCTTTAATTTCGCAATTGTCATTCCTTTATTTTCGTATAAATATGGCGATTTTCTTCCGCCATTTTACCTTTGCTAAGGTAACCATATGTACATCCTTTATTTAAAAAAAAGACAATACCTTAATTCAAAATGTTGCTCTTAAGATCTATTATTGTTTTCCTAGCAATGTTATACATTCCGGAAAATCACATTCCTTATTATCGCGAACTTCATTAATAATATAAATTGAATCGTATGCATACTTTTAACCCAAAAACGATATTAAAAAAGTATTTCAGAAATTAATACGAAAGAATAGAATAGGCGACTGATAGTTATATTAGTTAGTAAAAAGAAATGAATATGGGTAGACGTTTCTAAAGTAAGGTTAAGTTCGTTGGGATCGAAACTAATCTATTTATCATCAATTATTCGCAAGTTGTAATCTTAGGCCTTACATCTAAGAAAGAAAAATACTATGGAAGTATAAAGATAATGATTATTGTGCTTAGGTTAAAGTTAAATTTAAATATATGTAACTCTAAGACGAGAGTGGTCACTGATGAGTATATGCAGTAAAAGAACCCACCAGAACCATAAAAAATCGGTTGATTCAGCCCAATACGTATTTCAGGGGGTCACCTCTGAAGATGCTTCCTTCGAGAGCGACATATGTATTGGGCCGAATCAACCGATTTTTGATGGTTCTGGTGGGTTCTTTTACTGCGCATGTGATACTCCTTTGAAGAAAGTTCGTATATTATAACTTTAACCTAACCTCTCATTATATGAAAAAAATTGGCAACTGGTTTTTATTGTTATCTTTTCTTACAAAATTATCTCAGATTAGTTAAATGTACCTTCCTTTATTTATATTTTTTCACTAAACTTAATATATTAAGGACTCGTTAGGCGCTTTTGGTTTGGAAATGTCTGTGACTTTTCAAGAGTAAATAAATATTGTCTTGCTCAAGAAATTGGCAATTACAGAAGATGCTGTCGGGAATAATTGGCATTGAATGCCTTTAAGTTCCTTCTAGAATAGCTAAACATAGCCTTCATTTGTTTATGTCTATTGTATATTATTATTTTAGCCTAATTCTTTTCTAGTTTTCATTTGCTTTTTCTCATGTAGTTCCGTATTCACCGTTCCTTCGCAGCTAATATATTTTCTTTTTTAATTTCAGGTAGGAATTCTATCCTCCAATGTCTTCCACCGAACGTCAGCAGTCGTGAGTGATTCTTTTCCTCTCAGATAAGAGCTTTACGTATCTAAATATTTGCTGCGTGATGCGTGCCTTGTTTAATTTATTAAGTGAGAGCATGGATGCAACGGTAAACGTATCCCCATGGCAAAATAGTATGAGGCCCCCATGGATAACAAATAGGGCCTTTAGATACCACGGCTTACCTGGGTAATGCGGGGCCTATCAGTGCGATCCAGAGTGTGAGTAGGGTAGTGGCCTATGTAAGTATTGGTTAAGTTTCTGCCCTTCGAAATTCTAAAATTCGAAATGCTTTAGTACCTTGGCTAACGACATACTTGGTCAACGACGTACATACAAGTACTTGGTTAAAGTCGAGATATAAAAGTAACGTCGGATAACGACGCAGTCTTCGGTTAACAACGCCCTCAGGTGAAGATTGACTATTAAAATTTCTTTTTTTGATTATTCATTTTATCAATGATAATCTTTGTTGCAAATATAATTGAATAAATCATATTCACTTTATTTTAATAATATTTTCATGATTTTTATCTGCAAATTTGTCATACAGTATGACTGGAAAATCTTGCCTCGGATAATGACGGTTTTACGACGAAAATCTTAGAAAGGATTACCGTCGTTAACTAAGGCACCAAAATATGTATTCCATAAAATCCGTAACGCTGTTTAAAACATTTTTTGAGTGGTAGTATTGTTAAAAGTGCTTCGACAGCTTAGGTTATTTCGCACGTAGGCCCCCACCGGGAATCGAACCCGAGACCCCTTTCACCGAAGTCGAACGCGTTGCCCACTTGGCTATCCGGGAGCCCCAACATTTTTTAAATATTAATTTCGATCATAATATATGGGAAATAATAGTTTAATAATATGAATGCTAAGATACAAGATTTAAGATAGAAAAAACTTCGTTGGGGGAGCAAAAGGCAAAATAGTAAATTTCTCGTAATCTCATTCCTATTTCACCCTCAGAGAATTCCGTTCCTCAACCGCCAACCTTAATTGTTTCTCCTCTTCAATATCATAAATGGATATTCGTTTCATTATTTGCTTTCTGCATTTTTATTTATGTTTAATACATCAAGTAAAATGTAACTTATGTGATTCTAAATTTTCATCGGTATCTTTTAACTCTATCGATCTATGCATTCAGGAACTACCGAATCATACCTTCCAAAATCCGGGAATACCAAAATTCCCAAGCAACCTTGGACCCAATCGTTTCGGATTATGAATACTCATCAATGGAATTATGATACTCATCATCACTACTCAATCTGAGGTATTATTTACACAAAACGACTTTTAAATTCATGCTTGGCTTCGAAATCTGGTTGTACCAGATGGTTATTGCGAGCGTGTACACTTAAAAAATATTAAAATCTTTTGCTCTAACTCGAGCACATAAGCTTGGCAATTATATTTCCTTGTTACGGGGGTTTTGAAGGTTAGATCCAACTGGTATTCCCACGGTCGCTCGGTAAATATTTTTGTTGTTCACTCGTTTTATTATCAGCCTTTAACGGCAGTTTAGTATTTTTTATATTTGATGATTGCCTTTGCTTCAAACGTCGAACAATTTCATTAAGCGTATGTTATAGGAAAATGGTAAAGTTTTTGCGTTTTATTTCAAAAATTCAATTTCTTTGTGCCCTTTTTCTCCGTTTCATCTGTAGAACTTGCGTTCCCTTAGAATTAAGTGAGATTATCGGAGGTAGTAATTGATTTACCGGTAAAAATGCGATAACGTGGTATTGCTCTTGAAATTCCTTTGTGAAAGTAAACGTCTGTTCAAGATTTTATCTGTTTTTGTCTAAATTTTATGGAAATTTTATTAGCCCAAACAATAGAGGGAAGGGAAAACTTCATACATGATGCCGCTATCGCCTTCATCCGTTAGGTTATCTTCTCGTACATTGTACAATCCTGGCTCATTGAGGAAAGCGTTGGCAAAGTTCCGCACTCCTCATCTTGTCTAATAAGCTTCATTCCCTCTCCAAAGATAGATAGTTGTGGAAGAGACTACTAAACATTAGTCTCCGGACTAAAATTTGCATATAATATGAGATTCCTCTTATGTATCACTAAAGATCGAATAGATTCCTTAAATAAACCTGATATTTATAGAATCCAATGTAGAGATTGCAATAATATATACATTGGCCAGAGCGGGAGAAATATATCAATTAGGTGTAAAGAACATAAAGATGCATTAATAAAATCTAAGTTCTCAGGCCGTACTTCGTGGAAAGACATTACAAATAAAATAACANTCCCCTCCAAACTTATGGTATAAATGTGACTGCTTCTGATAAATGTCTCACCTGAGGATGGCTATTGCCGAAACCGGTCGTGTTTCTAAATATATTTGTGGAAATTACTAAGTTTGTTATTTTATTTGTAAAGATGCATTCATAAATAAAGCCCCACTCCGATCACATTTTGCCAACCACCTAATTCAAATAATCAATGCTCTGATTTCTCTCCCACCATGAGCCAGTCATGCCCCTAAGGACCGAAAATGGATGCACTAGAAAAATTTAAAATACTTTACCATCTGCACCCACACCCTCAGCAACGAATACGTATCTGTTTTCTGAAAATCCCTCAACCCTCCTCACATGCATATTTCCTACCCACGCCCCAACCTCTTATATGACTTTTGTCTTTCTGGACCTCCAGTACTCAGCGTCCCTTGGCCTTCTCTACATCCTTGCGGTCTTCCTCCCTTTACACCCTGCCCTCCTTTCTTCCATTGATATTTAGGCTACTGTTTTAGTTTCTGAGCAACCTGACTATACGCAAATACGTCGAAACCCGGTCGTGCTGGATTAAAACCGTTGTGGAAAAGTACAAATATAAACATTATATGTTATTGTGTACTCTGTGGACTATTATGTCTATAAAGAATCCTCAATCTCATTCATTTTTTTACATATGCATCGGTGATTATGTTTCCATGCAACGCTCCGTTGTTTGAGAGGTTGTTAGATTACATCCCATTTATGACTCCCATTCTTTCCTAACCTTATAAGCAATGGAGGAACGCATGATATACATGCTTGAATTTAGACTAAGAAATGAAAGAGAAAAAGTCTGCCGTAACCGGGAATCGAATCGAAAGGTCAGAGCACCTGCCCGGAAAGTGGGGGACCCGGGTTCGATTCCCGGCTACGGCAGACTTTTTCTCTTTCATTTCTTAGTCTTTTCCTAACCTTGTTAACCTTCCTTTTATTTACTTTCTCACTCTCTTCGGTTGCTTTCTCTCCATTGGTAAGCCCCCTTATCTCCCTTCTTTCTCTCCCTCAGAAACACTTCCCTCAGACACTGTCTCATTCCAATTGAAGCTATGCGATTGCGGTCTACCGCTCTCTTCTCACTGCTAGATTAAATGCGTGTAGTCTCTCATATAGATTAGAGGGAGCTGTGGAGGGACGTTTCCTCTCCTCATTTTTCCCTAAATAACTTCTTCCTACTCAAAGCGACGGCGTGGGCAGTTTTTGTAACGACAGAAATCCGCTGTTTTCGCCACAATGTCGATTTTTTGCTGTCAGGCGCTGGAGAAATGTTTATTATTGCTCGGAAGATTCCGCGCCGTAGCCAAATGGCAGTAAACCAAGTGAGCGCGCTTCTCTTGTATGAATATGTGTGTATATATAACGAGGATACCTTTCGCTGCGGACATCACATTAGAGACTAAATAATGAAGGGATTGTGGATGATTCTGAGTGATGATTGGTGAGGATTTCAGGGGTCCCCTTCGCGTTATTGCGTCGACAGTGTCGGAAGGCTGTGTTTGCTTTCATTAGATGATCTTGGCCGTGATGAAGTTATGTTTCAATGTTGCTCTAAGCAAACCACATACAGCCAGGCATTGGGTTTTAAACAACACTATAAATGTGTGAAAATTGTTATGACGGGCTGTTGCAATAAGCCGTCCTGTGTTCTTGTTTGCATCCTTGGTGTTCTTGAGTGTATTCTTACAGTTTTACAAAATGTTTTAAATGAATTAGAGATTGGAATTCTGGGAGATTATTAATTACCCGTATTATTTAAACAATTTTATAGCGGGAATCTTACTTAACCCCAGATAAGTACCCTGTGTGTACAATTACTAGTTGATATTAGTAAAAACGATATTTTGAAGGGAAACAGGATCTATGGAAATTATGCGTATTAAATATAATTTTACACATTACATAAAAGTCAAAGAAGTTTTCATTGCGAAGTGAGATTTGTTGTGTCACATTAAAATTTACCAGTACTTAAAATTTAAGAAAATAAACCTCCCCTCCAGGCTGAAGTACCCCCTCAAAGAAATAATTTTTACCAAATTTTAAATTTGCTCTTGAAAAGCCAAGTGTGTCCAATGTTGCGTCACTCCTTCTCGGTAATTTTTTATTACAATGAATCCTAGTGATTCCCGGATAGCAATGTGGGTAACACGTTCGACTTTGACGAAAGCGGTCCCGGGTTCTATTACCGGTGGGAGCCCAAATGTGCGAAATGACCGCTGTCGAAGCACGTACTACTTATAGTGAATGAAAAACAGCGGAATATCGATGGCAGATTATAAAATCAGATAAGTCGTATCTCTGAATGAATTTAGAATGTACTTCTGTTTTTCCCAGGATACATTTTAAACTTGGATTCTAGGATTGACGTATTGAACGGGATCCAGCGATTTTTCCCTCCGCTTAGCCTGCATTTATCACTTCTGCATCAGGGTAGGTTCATCTGCCTTAAAATTCCCTTTCTTTTGCTTCTGGATTTCTTTCCCACCCTTTGTATGATCCAACATCTTTTGCCTCTGTCTTGCACTCTGACCTTTCCCTTGCATCCTGCTTTCAATTACTTTCTTTAACAATCCCTAATATTTCAATATTTGACCCGTCGCTTACTCCATCCGAAAACCTCATTTCTACCACTACCTCAACAAAATATACCGTAAAATTGTTATAGTGCCCAATTGAATTCAATTACCATACATTTAATTAAATGTATGGTAAGTTAGCTGTATTGATAATCAAATAGTTATTATGCGATGACACCTAGTAACGTTTCGCGTACTTAGGTTTATGGTACCTTGTCATATCCGCCTCTATTTTGACAATTGTTGGCATTTTTAGGAAAATAGGTTTTTTAATCATTTTCATAAGTGTCTGTATGGCAAAAGAAATGGTTTTAGCTTTCGTAGTTGTGAAATCGGTTTAATAGGATCAAATTATCAGCCCTTATGACCGCAACGCCCTTGGCAATCGCCCCGATGCTAAGTGGTTGGTAGGCCCTTGTGGGTATCTATGATATCTAATTTCATAGGAATGATCATAGGAGATGAGAAATATTGAACTTCTCCCCCACCCCACGCGCCTCAATGGCTGCAAACCTTCACGTAGTCTATGAATTTGTAATGCATTTCATGCACTTTGCTATGCAAGGTTTATCGCCAGTTTTTTTTAACCGAGTCTCATGAAAGATGGTTATATCGGGCAGCATAGATGGTATTTTATCTTCCAGTAAAACATCAGACCATAACAAGCGATACAATTGATTTGTTTATCGCGAGCTAAACATCCACATCAACATAAATGCAGTTCTTTGCTCGCCGAAAGACATGGGATGCATGAAAATCTCAGTCCACTTTCTTATTTTATCCCGTGTTGTCCTGAATGTTTCGTGGAAAGAATGGTTCTGGAGACTGTTTTTTCTCGCATCTTCCTCTCATTTTTTTTCGATCGTTTCCTTGGAAGCAGTGGAGACGTTACATTTCCATGAAAGCACTCTCTTTAAGTATCTGTCGTAATTTCAATCTAACCTCCCCCTCCATCCTATTCACCACTCTAGAATAGGCGACAGTGTCTTGGTAACGCTTAGCGCGTTTTAATTTCTAAAATGACGCCCACGTGCCGTTTCAGCTTTTATGAAAAGTCTTTCGTTGTCAACAACAAATGTACATAGAACTTTCATTGTATTTCAATTGGGTTGGAATTGGGCTATTGTGAATGAGCAAAATATTAGGTACAATGACCGTAATTTCATCTATCTTTGATTTATCGAATCTGAAGGTCTACTCCAGCACCTTACGTCTGTCGATGACATTGAATTACTGCATGATTATTATAAGTATAAATTGAAATAGAAAATGAAATATTTTGAAGAAGGTGAAGATTACTAATAACAGAAGAATAAGCCTTAAATGATAAGGATTGTTGGCGTAAGAAAACCCGATGGGAGGGCGGTATGAAGAAATTCAAACTTTTGGATCGTGATAGATAAATGATATGCTATCGTATATGGTTATTGTATAATTTTCATTCATTTTGACTATAAAGTCTTTCTTGTTGATTTTGATTTTGTTGCTCTTAGATTGTTGATTTAACTACACTAACTTGTATCATGTTTTCCATTGTCTTGATTTGATGTACTGTATTGGTTTAACTTGCATTAATTCTCTTATTTACATTATGTACCTACTCTGTGTTTTCGCGGTTTTTTCACCCTCTTCACTGTGAGTATTTCCCACACTGTGGTGTTTTTGTCTTAAACCTTCGGTTGAGAAGATGTTTTCTCACAAACATGTGTTTTTGTTGTATTATATCTTCCAACTCTGGAAGTTAATTTTAGCTTATATATTGACAATTGAGGATAGTTGAACAGAGGTCAACTTGGCCGAACCTCACCGTAAATAAGAATTAATTAATTCATTCATAAAGATAGATTGTTTATTAATAAAGAAAATTACGATAACTTAAAACTGAACAAAGATTACATTACAGCGAGAGTCCGATACGCAATCATTCCAAAAATTTAGAGATATGAGTTGATGCATGAAGTGGGTGATTTTTCATAATTAACATTATTGACCTTATCTTTTGAAAATTTACGCTTTCTCCTTAACTCCGAAGTCACGTGTTTTTCTGGATGTAATTAAGTATCAGTCATGAAACTCGTCTATTTTGAAGTTAATTTAGTGCTCAATGAGCACTGGAGTCTGTCTATGAAAGAAGAAAGAAGTCGAAAATGTATTAATTGTCGTAGTGCAGAGTGGATCCAATTATTTAGTCAATCATCAGTCATAGGGTTCCGGATAAGTAGGTTATTAAGGTCGTTCCAGATATGGCGTATTAATCTCTATTTAGTTTTCATGCAAATAAACGCAAAATAAATTTTTTCCATCAGGGGGTCCAAGAAATTCCATCATTGGATGGAAAGAAAGATGTCTTGAAACAAACGGAAAACAATTGTTCTCTAATCCGAAGGGTCACAAATTTTCTTTCGGTTATGCATTTTGTATTGTAAAGTAAAATTTCTGTTTAGCGTCCTCTTACGTGATTATGCTTTTGGCAAACCCCCATTTTTTCGCTACACGGTGTATGAAAATGCTGCGGAAATATACAATTTTAATGTTTTTTCATTTTCGTTTCCGCAGTATGACCTCCCGGATAAATGGTACTATACTAAATGATTATATAGATTTACCATCAAAGTAAAGGTAATATTCGGCTAAGAGGACTTCTTAAGTGTACTTTGAATGGTAGATATTTCATACCCTTATATGGACAATTATTGTTACGTGGATTATGGTACGATTCAGCGTTTAATCATTTGTTTAAAACTCAGTTACTTGTTGCAATAACAATCGTGACTCTTCTCCCGACTATTATCTCGTTTTGCGCTCGCCCTTAGTCTTTTGTTTCAGCTCCAGCTCTTCCTTTGCGCTCATCCCTTCGTTAATATTTTTTTTAGCGTCAGACTTGCGTGAAGCGCATATTGCCTTTCGACCTTGTTCCCTTTTTACGCTTGCAGCTTGTGCCCTCATACATTACGTTTCTGATATTTCGTTTCTCGAAGGCAGTTGCCTAAGAGATTATTCGCAGGTGGCGCTATCGTCTGACGCCAGTCGTCTTTCTTTTGTTCGATGACATTGAATAGATGACATTGGATTCCGATCTTGGAATTCATCGGAGGATGTGGTATTGATTGTGCATTCCAAGTTTCTCGTTGGTGTTAATTATGCAATCCTCTCTTTACGAAGTTAAGGCACACATCTAAGGTTGAGGCAGTGATACATACAGTACCGTTGAAAGGATATTTCTTTTTCAGCATTGCTGATTTCTCGGACTGCACTCCTCTCGAAATGCATCCTTTCTCTAATCTACAATTTGATTCGTCTTCATATCATTTCATTTTAATTCATGCATTTCTTATCTTCACTCTTTCTGAAATATTTTTTATTCGGGCAGAATTCTAGCCTTTGTAAGTGAGAAAATAGAAACGAACCGAACAATTGAATATTAAAATTCAAATGGTTGAATGTCGACATTCCGTCTGCATTGGGTTGTTGGGTGATAATTATATTTTTGAATAGAAAATTATATTTAACGTTACGAAACGTCTTGTTATGACTGGCTGGAAACTGTGGCGCCAGCATCATGGCAAACGTATCTTAAACAAGAGGAGATTTATTTCCAGCATTTTGCGCGAGTGAAGTTGGATTCAGTAGTGGATGGAGATATATCACATTTTATAAACGATTACATCTTATAAATGAAAATATGAACCTTAGTTCTGTTAAAAACAGACCGGAAGGCGATAAGTTGGGTAATTATGTAGAATCTACGTAGAAAAAATAGTAAAGACGTAAACACTTCCTCAAAAATCAAAAACATTTGTTGACGACGAATAAATTCACCTTTCACCACCACCTCACTCCACGGAAGGCGGTACCCTCTCCACTTTTGTTGACTTTGCTTATGGTTTACTTGGAGCCTTGGCGTTGATGTGTCGTTGCACTATAGTTAAACTAACTAGTTTAATTTAATATTAATTGATCTTAATATTGTTTATCGGCCATTTTAAAAAGCCATTTGCCTATTTTTTCCACCGTCTGATTAATTTATATACGATACTAATAGAACGCTGGCAGTTGATTTTGCGTACTATTGACACATGTTCATTCTTAAGAGATAAATTGGGCAATGGATTAACTGGAATTACTTGGATAAATAAATAACATAGTATTTTATAATTAATTGATTAATTACATGAAATTATGAATTTATTTATTTTATACCAAGTATTGTAATTAGGATAATATTGAACATAATTGATATAATTAAATAATTAATGAATTATTTGAGACTATGATAATGCAGATTCTCTATAATAGAGACCACAGTGACGTAATATGATTGTTAAATATGCATTGAGTGATAAAGATTTAAACCATTTGTTCCCCTGGGTTGGGTAAGCTGGCGTTATCAGTGCGCAACGGGCTTCTTCTTATTGAGTATAGCGAACCTGCAAATTAGCGTATCTCGTTCCCATCTGGCATTACTGAACGACTGAAATTTTTCTCCTATTATCCTCGAGAGAGCGTCGTATGGTTTCTATCGCTTTGCCTGCAATGGGAAACCTTTCAAAATAGGAATAGAAAAGGTGTACGTATTTACTCGTCAGTTTTGTTCTGTAAAATTTAGTCCTCAGATGTACCTCAGCACTTGCGTGTAACATAGGTAACGAATTTCACCCTCTGTAGACTGAAATTTTAGCCAAGGGCAATGATAAAGTAGTTTCTCCAAATGACTCGCGGACGTATGAACATCTGAGGTTTCCTCGCAATCAAAATTGTTACAAAACCGTGGGAGAGTTCTTTCTACCCGAGTTGAGCTCAACATCATATGATTTAAACAGTGCGGAATCTAGGCTTTCAGAAAGTTATAATACCGCCCGCCCCTGAATTTTAATACAATTCAAACAACCGACTATTGTGGCATGAATATTTAGATTAAATAAATTCCAATCAGGTTGCGACCTGTGTCCGAGAAGGCTATCGCTCAGGAAAAGAGAATCCAGGGAATGGCAAAGCATAAAGTTTCCATGGCTAGCCGTTCCTTTCAACTTTATATTCCGATTATTCGTTATTGATTAGATCATCCTTTTGATTAGATCATCTTTGTATACGACTCGAATTTATTATAACCAATAGCACGCCGGTAATAGTAATATTATGGTCTGGTTTGGAAGATTTCATTATAACTTGCGAAATTTTCCTGTTTTCATTTATGACAAACCTATTTAGCAATCTCGTAATTACCTTTTGGAATTAGCAATCCACTCGTTCTTAGCGTTTCTCCATTATTGCCTGTATGTCTTGGTATGCATTCTGCTTTGGCATCATACACATCATTACATCTAATCGTATGTACATTCCATTTTATACTGCGAGTTACGCACGATTCTTCTCTTCAGCTTTTCATTCCCAAATTCAACCACAATTTCATTCTCTTCCTCTCTCTTTCTGGTCACTCACACCCACCCTTTTCTTTATTCTGTTAATTTGAAGAATGTGTTTTAAAAATATGGCAACATACCTCGAATAGCGCTATGTTAATAGACTCTAGTTTTTATTTTCCTTTTCTATTGTGAATTGGTATTATTGTCGAAATGTTTAATTGGAAGCATGTAGTCAGTATAGCGGAATGTTGGGACTTATAATTTCAAAATATTGTACTCGTATGTTGAAGGACAAGTGGTCTTATGGACAAGTGTTTTTAGCATTAGCCATTCTAATAGTCGACTTTAGCAATGCATGGATTGTCTCCATGTCCCTGGTTAAATATTAGGACTACTGTATAGAGGAGGTTTTCCGAAAGGGTTCCCTCCCGTTTAGGACAAATGCCCGGCAGATTACAAGTGTTCCCCTCAATTCATGCAATTTCATATTTAATACAATTTTAAGTACATGTGCAATGTAATATTTTTCAAAATCGACCCACTGCCACCAGATTATGCGCCTACTTATAGTGATAAATTTGTAATAATAATAATATAATCAACTTAATGAATCCCTTTCGTCGTAATACCTTGGCATTTTCATCTGACCACATTAATTCATAACCCAGCCATCTGTGCCTGCTGCCTGCCGTATGTGCTCACAATAAATCCATTCTAACACCAATTGCATGTTTATTTTTTTCTCTGTAAATGTAGCTGCGTGGGACTACTATTTGAACTAGCAGTTATTCTCAGCGATACCGTTGTTATGTCGTTGTGGCGGTATGGCCTCCGAAGATCTCATATAAGCGGCGGCTCGGGGGCTGTAACGGCTCTTACTTTAATAACAGCCCTCCAGATGATGTGGTTACTGTGATGGATAACTTAGTGTCCCTCCTTTTTAGCCTCGTCAAATACTTCGGCGTTTTCCGGTTCGTTATGTGCCGCTTCCTTTAACGTGCATCTAAGGAATAAATGCCGACTGAAGTGAGAGAACGGTGTCCAGAGGTTTCAATTGATTCGCGTATTCTGCCTTTCTTAAATGAGGAAGGGGAACGTTTTCCCTTGAGTTTATTTAACCAATTCTTTGTAGTCATTTATATTTATTCTGTCCAGCACTCGCTGTTTACCAAGTACCCATGTTATTGTTTCTTACTTGGGTTATGCTTCCCTTTCTTTTGTATCTGATAGTCTTCTAGCAATGGCAATCCAAAGATAGGTTTTTATTTGCTTTCTATGCCATCCTACCCTCTGCCCGGGGAGGATTTATTATCAAGCGATATAAGCGTTAGCTGAGGACCTCATCCATATGTGGGCCTCAATTAGACTGTGACTTTGAACTCTCAGTAACGTACTACAAATTGTTCTTCTTTTTCGCTTCAAGACAATCTTTTTAAATACGTTTATAGAATATATTAAATTGTTTACGTCACTATATAAATTCTTCCCATCATTCTTCGTAATTCATAGATATAGTATGTATAGAATTCAAAACTTGTTTATTTATTCTTGCCGTAGTGAAGCGATTGAATTTCTGTGGGATACTTTGTTTGTTTGTTTTATGGAAAAATTTGGATTTTAACTCATAATTCCAAGTGGGGGCCTTAATCTGATCTTTGCGCTTAAGGCCTCTGATAGCGTTATTCCGCCCCTGTATCTGCCACTCGCTTCACTACAGCCAGAATTATTCCTCATTTTAGCACTTTCGATCACCTGTCTCTCGCATCTACTCTAACAAAACTTTAACAAAAGTGTAAATTCTATTTCTGCTATAAATAATTCTTCATACGCCAATTTTCCCGATAATGGTTGACGCTAAAAATTACTAGAAATCACTTACCGACCCCATAAGAGATTGCAATAAGGTATAGAAGAAGAATAATCGTCCTCAAGTGGTGTTCTTAATCACCTATTATCAGGTTGTAATTATCTTACGAAATCTTGGTTCGTGGATTAGAAGTAACAGGCTAATAATTTTTGTTAATACTCTGGGTACATACAAACCCCCTAAAAGTAAGAAACAAAAGTACTTTTTGTACCCGAATAATAGAAATTAAAGAGCAAACAAAATACAAGGAAAATACAAAAAAAGAAAGCTAACATTAAATGAATATGAAACGGGAGTGATATATACATATAAAAGAGATACTTAGGAGAAACAGATGAATGGAAGGGTCAGACCTTTAAAAGCAAGTAATTATACAGCTTCACCGTAAAGTTTCGTATGTTCATGCTGGTTTGTAATTGGTTTGGCAGGGAATTCCAAGTAATGGTAGAGTAGACTACGAGTTTAGTTTTTAGCTTGTATAATATTCTATTAATAATAGTGGTGATAGCATGTACTAGATGGTGCCAATTTAGGTTGTGATAACGTTTTATAAAATTATTCGCATTTCCGTAAATTGGGAATTTTTCTCTATTTGTTTTAACTAAACGTGATAAAATGACGCGAATTTTGCTTTCGTTCTCATTTTTTCAGCGATAAGTGTCGTGCAATGAAGCGAAACTGCTTCTTTGATCTCCACTCTCTCTCTCGAAAATTCCCTCTCCCTTTATTTCGTTAGGTAATACTTGGAAGGAACATGAGGAATTTTCGTGTCCGTTTTTCCTTGGGAATACTCGGAAGATTTTCTGTATTGTCATCAACTCTCATTATGCTCCTGTTATTCATCTTTATTATCAAAATCTATTCTCAGCCGAGATTCCTGGAATGTAAGAAGCGTCTGCTTTCCTCTGAGAAAAATCTCGTTATATTTCATTTTCTGTTTCCACTCCAACTTTTCCGTGTGTCAAAATAATTTTGAGAGTGGACTCTTCAGAAGATTCCCTCTTTGTAAAAGGAATCGATTTATTACTTTTATTCTGCTGATTTACCTGTAAATCAGGGAATGAACTCTCAATTGTTATCTAAGCTCTCGGATTTCCTCGAGCTGCAGGGAAATATCAAGGGGTGATAAAAATTTTAAGTCGAGCTTTCGATTGCTTGCTGACGCTATGAAGATTTAAGAGGAATATTTTAATCCCTCTATTTTACAAATGTATTACACGGTTGTTGGTCTTTCAAAAATTTGTATCTATAATCGAGTATTCTCATTCCATCCGAATTTAACCGATATAAAATTTTCTTTATCTATGCTTTTTAAATTGATAGATGTCGAACAAATTGGCGTTTCTTTGATCATGTATTTGTTACAGAACACAGGATATAATCCATTTATAAAAACTGTGAAACTATCTAAATATTAATTCGTAAGATTGTTCTTGCTTTTTCATTTCCTGTTGCTACTACTCAAGGCAACTATACATACGAGTATATAATTATTGTACCGATAAGTTAAATATGTTGATTGAACTTCTTCATTTTCATTTCCGCTTAAAAACGCACATGATTTAGCGTCGTACATATTTTACTCACGTTTTTGCTCGTACCGTGTATTTTCGAATTTTAATCGAATATATATAGTACAAAATATCGAAAATAATCGAAGCTTTTCTTTTATATTGGTGCGAATTCTACTATATAAGAATGTACAATAAATTTTTTGGTGACGATCTCTTAAGAAAGTCGTGAGCTATGTTTATAATCTATTACTTGAGTGCGGTCGGTTCAAAAATATTTAAAAATAATTCGGCAAAGTGAAGGATTTAGGTGCTGTAGAACTGTAGTTATGACAGTTGTAGAATCGTAATCATAACCACACTAAAACATAAATTAATAATCAGAGCCTAACTTAAGAATACTATTCGCCCTTATTCGCGAATTGAGAATGCATCCTTGGCAAATATTGAGCTTCTGGTTTTGCGTGCCGCTAAGTATGAGTTTAATTTTTAAAAGTACGCCGCAGAAAGATAAGGTTGGGTAGACCAGCTCTTGGTAAAGCGAGGATTCGCTGCAAGGGAGTGACGGAAAGTAAACTTTCAAAACCGCGTGTCGATGCCAACAACTTCAGCGAAGGTCGTTCGTGGTGAGCTTAAAACTTCATCCGCCAGGGTGGGCGTTTAACCGTTGGCCATTCCCTTTAGAAGGATCGAAGTAGGCGGATTTCTTTCTAATTCTGCAATTTGAAAGGCCCTTTGCGTCATCGATTGATCGGATTTGGGCGCCCAATGGCGTCTCAAGAAATTATTCGGAACGCCCTCTACGCGGTATCAATTCAACCCCTAATGAGATGTTTCCAACACCTCTTCAACGGCCACACGGACTCCTTATGCGGAACCACTTTCTCACTCCTCTATTATTCGTTACAATTCTCCGAACTCGAAGATCGGTCAAGATGCAGGACTTAAATAAACCCCATGATTACAGCCAAGGCTCGACTCAGAATATTAAGGGCCAACCCTATCATTATTTCCTATTTATATCGTGTTTGTGTGTTATCTTGTTGTTAAGTATGTAATAAATTTCAGTTTCTGCGATTACTTCTTGTTGATTAGTGTGGTGTACTAATTAGTTTGGACGTATCTACTCATCGTTGCTCTAGGAACTCTAATAAACAACACATCCTTGCATTGGTGGACTTATAATTTGGCTCAGTAGGCACAACTTAGCTGAGGGCCTCATCTACAAGGATTTCTCAATAGGACTGAGCTAATAAACTCTATAACAAATTGTTCTCGTTTTTCGCTTCAAGAAAGTATTTAATATTTTTGAGTAAGTCTCAAAAATATATTTATAACACCTTTTACATTGCTTATGTCACTATAAAATACCTATCCATCATTCATTCTAATAGAAATAGTATGTACTGTTATTCAAAACCTTTTGGTTTGTTCTTGCATATTCAAGAGCCTGAGATTTCGATGGGATGTACGTGTATATTTGTGTATTTTTAGAAAAAAAATATCGAATTTTCACTCTCATAATTCCAAGGGGGGGGCCTCAATCTGATATTTGCGCCTAGGGCCTCTGATGAATTAAATCCGCCCCTGCATCCTTGGATGATATGTGCATATTTCTAGCGACTTGATTGAGTCTTTAGTCAATATGAGATAATTTTTTCAGTCCTGGCAATATTAGATTGATGAATTTTTCACTTATAAGATGTAAAATCATAAGCCCGAAGGCTGAATGATTCCTCAAGCACTCCTCCATTAGATAACGAAAGCATTGGAGAGGGAATGAGGCCTCCATAACATGAGGAGTGAAGTTGAATTCCCTTTGCTCTGTTCCTCTGGTCCAGATTTCTCTGAGCAGAAAACGTCCTCTTTGGTACAGCGTAATTACAGTATGAGAAAAACTTTTCGTAGCATTTAGTAATGAATGCCATTTTTCAGTAACACTCGTGGTGGCTTTCAAACTTCCATAGCCATGAATGGCACCGAAACAATAAGATGAAAGTCGTATTTTCTACATCTTTTACCAAGAAACATGTAGGGAAATCTGCAATCACTAATTTATTGTAATTGGTTGTAGAAGCAACACTTGTATGGCATTTAATACAGAAGAAACACTTTATATTTACATATTTATATACATATTATTCGACATAACATTAGAGGCCAATGTATGTATCTACTATCGATCTGGTACTTGTCTTTTGCTGTCGACTAACTTAAAACAACGTATATCTAGAAATGTCATAACAAATTCGACCGTTTATTTACCTTTTAGATTTTTAAGGAGCCTCCTTTAACTTTCAGATCAATAAAAAAATATTTCCTTCATCGGATACATGTTTAAAGTTATTTTATTTTTATAATATCTAAAATTATCGATAGATATGATGATCAAGTGTGATTGTCTGCGAATCTTTCTATAATCGATAGGTCGATAGTGATAGACGTGTGAGCAAGGCCTCTGTTAATCGTAAGCCTATTATTGGCTTTGTGTATCTGTATTTGCGAATTTAATGAAATAGTAACGTAAATATTAAAGTAAACAAGTTTCAAGTTCAAAATCAATTTTGAAACTATATTGGTTGAAGAAACGCTAAGGAATCAAGAAATTTACTATCACTTCATTAATGTTTTAAAGATTTTAATTTTACTGGGTGCAATTGTAGATGCTTTAATGTTTGGTTGTGATACCCAACCTAAGCCTATGATATGAATGTAAATAAGTTTTAAGGTTTTTTAAGATAATTACGTTCTTCACTTAAATGTAATTCACAGCTACATAATAGTGAATATTCATTCAATATCCCTCAAACCGCCCGCCGAAAGGATAAGGGTAAGAGATATTTATCTTTTTTTGAAATCACGATACATAATAAGAATAGTCTTGATCATGAGATGTAAAATTTTTCATTTAGGTTTTATTGGTGTATAGCAAATTTTGTCATTGCATTGTCAAACCCTGTTAACATTCTGCCTGCTGAAGTCCTTTCCCCCTCAAGTTTAATGGTCTTCTTTTTGTAGTGAGCATTTCTCCACCTCATATTTTTCTTTTATCAGATAACATGAAATTGTTTCATCGTCATCCCTTCTCGAGGAATATAATACTTATTCGTTATCATTCATTCGTGTCATTCAATTAAGCAGTAGTTTTGCTTTTATGTAATTAAGTTTCGCATAGGAGTCGCCTAAGTAAAAATAATGTTAATGGAATATTCTCTCAATTGACTGTCCTTCCTTTGCTGTCACTGATCTTTAGGCTCCGAGTTCCACTCGATTTATGCCTTAGAGAGCTGTAAATCGGTTTAGAAAGTAAACGGTGTTGGTTGAAGACAAGAGGGTCCAGGACGTTTTCAACGGAGGGATCTCTAAGAGGGAGAGATGGTGAGGGAGTGCAGTGGGAGGGAAAGCGTAGCGCAGACCGAGTCGCAGTGCGGGTGGCCAATTCAGTATCGACCGCGCAGACCAGCGGGTAATCCTCCTCAAGCGGACGACCCACTGGTTACATCCGAGGATCAATTATGGCTGTCGGACGGACACCTAAGGGAAGGACCGGTGCCCGCTTAGAGAGCGATTGCCGATTTTTCTCAGCGATTTGGTGTCAAAACAAACATTAATATTGTAGCAGAGGTAAAGGATGTGGCGGAATTCTGTTAACGCTCAGTGCTACTCACCAAAGGGCAGCTGGAAGGGCATCCTTTCAGATATTTATATAGATATTTAAATGCAATCTTGACGAAAGTTTTTATCTATGGAATATTTCTTGTAATTGGTCCATCTTGATTAATCAAGATAATTGGAAGTATGCTGACTCTCACGTACTTCTAACTGACCTCGTTATATTTATCTGAAGACATCCATCTTATTGAAATTATAGAAAAACTGCTGACTAATTCTGCAAAGATTTGTTATAATTTAAGATTATTGATGAAATGTAACGTTACAGTATTCGGAAAATTAATATTTAAGGCGCTTATGACAAATGAAACTATTATACTCTTTGCGGAAAGTGATGCACAGTTCAAATTGGTGTATATTAAAACAGTAACTTTAAAAAAGGTAATTATTCCCTCAGGTATTGCCCAATTCAGAGACAATTTTGGGGAAATGGGAAGAAACACTTCACAAGTTTTTAAATCATGTCTTGTAATCTTCGGTAGGCCATAAAGTTTCGGAGGCAGAGAATTGAGTCAGACATTCTTTTATAGTAGTAATGGGTAAGTTCTAGATATTATTTTGTTATTGTATAGATAAGTTCTTACCGGAATTTTTTCGCTGGAAATCTCTTTTTCTTCTTTTTTTAATTGGTCGTATTACTCCAAAGTAATTCTATATCACTAAAACTATTTCCATAGTAAGCATATTATTCTCCTTATTCATCCAGTGTACTCAGCAACATTTTCCGAACTTCCCACACATCCTTTATTTCTGGCCGATCCATTCAGCATTTAGTATGTGCAATTTTACTCTTAAACTTACGTATAAATCTTTTTCGAAACTTCTTTCACCATTTTCAACCACCTTTTTCTCATACCTCCTCTTCCTTTATAACCATCCAAATTCTTCTCATTTACTACTTTAGTCGGAAAATTTAACCTAGTACTCTGATACTGAGAGGAAAATCAGGGAAATAAATGCTAAAAGTAGTTGTTTCAATAATTCATATTTTCCGTGAACGATACGCGAAAGTGATCAATTATGGAAGTAGAGTCATGATGCATGCATTCCTTGCTATACTCTGAAAGGCGGCTTGCAGGGTACACATGTGATGAAGATGAAGGTAAATCATGCTGTTCGTGTAGTCCTTGTCTCAGTCCGCATTTATTACTCAAGCAATAGAGACTACTTTGGCCTAGCAAACTCCTCGTGAATCCATTTCTCCAGTATTCAGCCTATACCGTGTTTTTGTACTTTTGATTTAAACAGCATGGAATAGGCGGTTAAAGTTTGTTTACGGAAAATGAGACGAGTTCTTTCCGAGACTTCCAGAATAACCTCATAAGCATGCCGAGTATAGTGGCTTCAGTATCAGAATGCTAAATTTGAGGACATGATGCTGGTGGCGAAGGTTGGCGGGGAAGATGGTGTGGTTCTTCACTGGTATTTTTGTGTACACCGCAGAAGTTGCCGATGCAAGCGGATGCAGCGAGACAGGGCGGAGGAACTTTTGAGGAAAGGGCGCATAGCAGATGAGTAGAAGGTTATTGGAGGTTTCGGCGCAGGTGTTTTGAGGGTTTGTGGTTTGGGTATGCGATGGAGGGTGTTATTCAGGTCGGATGGGGTTTGTAAAGTTCTGGATCTGACGGCGGAATATTGGTTTTTCGGGCTGTGACCCATTTTTGAAGCACTTTTGGAATATAATTGAAGAGAAGTTAACAGGGTGGTTTTTAAACAGGTTTTTTTTAAGAGGACGTCGAATTACTAAATTGATATACTGATTTCCTCTCATGAATCCCTTTGATTCTTAATGAAAAAATAATCAAAATAATTTAAGGGCGGATACAAGTTTCACTCTCGAGGGAGAAGAATGTGTGGGTTGAGAAAGTAGTTTTGGGGCTAAAATCTTTTATGTTTAATCAGAAAAGTTCAAATTGGATTAATTGTTAAAATAACTATGTTCATGTTCTATTTTAATGATGAATTTTATAGAGTTTCACAAAGTCAAGGCTGATTCCATCTATTATATTAAAGTTGGATCTTATAACCTATATTTTACAATAAGTTGTAATACTATTTGACATGAAAAGTAAGTTACAGATAACCCTGTCTAACGATAAACCTGAAATCTTAAGTTTAAATGTGAATTTATTAAATTCCTTATACAGAATACTCGATACAGTAATAATTACAAAGATATGTCATGATACTAGGAACCAGCATTTTTATCGAATACTAACTATGTATTACATTAACTAAGAGAATTTAATCAACGGTTATTAAAATCTTGACGGGAATTATCTTTTCCACTCCTCCCGACTCCACCCATATTTCCCATTCAAATTTAAACCGGACTTTTCGCTCGATCTTTTTTTATTGTAGGTTCATATTTGCTTCTTTTGAAGACACATTTCGTATTCATAGAGGTTCATTTGTATTGAAAATCTTAAATAGAAAATCTCCTTTATTCCTTGATGTAGGGCAAGGAAAAGAATTTCCTAGAAGGAAAAAAAACAGAAGAAAAGCCCTGGCGTTTGAGATGGTGAATAAAAGAGATGAATGTAGCTCCAAGGATGAAAGTGATTTTATTGAATTATTTATGGACCTCTGAAACGAAAGGTATGGGTGGGAAGAATGGAGAAGTGAGTTGTGAGTAAAGGAGTCAGATGACGTGCTGAACCACGAAAGAAAATTGCTTGAGTGATACGTTTATTTATATTAAAATACATATTCGGAAACAATGTACAGAGTTTATGTAGAGAAAAAGCGAGTTGTTGCAGTGTATGAGTGTACTTAACCGTTGATATTTTATCGCTCCCTCTGACAGTCGCTATTTATAACTGCGATTGTAATGTAATGAGTATCGAGTTGATCAGGTAACAAAGAGAGCGCGAATGTATCGACCGATCGAAATTGCCCTATTTACGCTCTCGACCGAAAGGTTTAGCCAACGATTATCCCCAAGTGGATAATTATCGCGGAAACTCCGTTAATTCTCCGGTCGTTCGATAGAACCAAAAATCCGGCGCTTTGTGAATCACTGGAATCCCTCCCTGGGGCATCCAGCTGGTGCAGCAACTCCCTCTTTCGACCAGACAATGCTTCGTTCTTTTCTTAGTATCGAATTGAATCGCAGAGCTCTTTCTTCTGAATATCGGGCGTGTCGCTGGTGCGCATCACAATCCTCTCCGTGCGAAGAATGGGTGTGATTGTTTCCCCGAACGTTGGAGTGGGAAACAAAGCACAGTCTAGCGGGGACTTGAATGGGAGCGTCGTTCGGGGAGTTTTACTTTCTTGAGATAAGTATCCAAAATGGCGAGTTATTTACCGCGTAGAGTTTCAGTTGAATTTTTTATATTTCCCGTGTTCAGCCGAGGACCGACTTCTGATGGCTTGAAGATGAAAAGGGCGTAGGATGATTTTGCACGACGGATTTCCTTGGGAAATTTTTATAACTTTCTTAAGAAATTAGACTCTCTGGTTTTTAAGGTGTACTCTACGAGCTAATAAGAGTGAGGTATGCAAAGTTAAAAAAGCTTAAAGTGTACTTATACGAGTAGCCGAGAACCAGAGGGACGTAAGTGAAAAAGTTGCCGATTTTACTTTTATCACTGAAAATTGTAGTCATCCTTTCTCTCTCAGTTTTGGAAAAGGAAAATTGAACTTTTTAAATGATTTAATAATTTCCAAACTAGTGTATATCTTAGTCTTTCAAAGCTGAATCAACATAGCAATCAAAAAGCACACCAATCAAAATACGATAGTTTCTCAAAATACTCGTAGCCTTTATTTTCTCAAGATGTACTGTTTATCACTCACACACACTGTACTTAATCCCATGGTTCTCAGCTCCTTAAACATATAATATACAACAGTAAACATCCGTAATCCGTACCTCTCTACTTATTTTACCTTCAATCATATCTACAATCATTTCTTTATTCAGCAACGGCAAATTTTAAATATTGTAGCGAAATTTTTCTAAGGCAGAACTCAAACCTTATTTATGATTAGACGATGCAGAAAACGTGTTTTCCATCGCGTGACTCGATGGAAAATCATAGCGGTTCAAAGTAAATCTTTTTATACTTACAAAATTTCAACTAAAAATACATCGTAAAATGAAGTAACATACGTTTGTTATACCAATAATCCAGTTTTACATATATAAGGAAACGCAGTACTTGAACTGGTAAATACGATTTCAAGGATAGTTTATGGAATGAGTTGAACAGCCTATCAAATACGAGTATTTCTCATCTATGAGACCCAGAAAGTGCTGTTTACATTACAAAATTGTAAAACAGAGGTCGCGTCGAACAGAATTGATTAAATGTGTGTTTGGCGAGTGTGATAGAAAAATCCATACGCCGCTGATTACGTAATTCCAAAGGCGACCAATCCCGAGTTGTTTACTCGCTGGTTGAAGTAACGCCTTGTCTCTTGAGTACACGATATGTCTTTTTTATTCACGTTTTCCGGAATTTAATATCGAAGTTTAATTTGCGGAAAATGCCTCGGAGAAATTACGGGCACGCGCGAGGTAGTTTCACGTTGGTTAAGATTACCCGTTGCTGGGAGACGAGAATGATTTGAAATACTCCTCGGAGTGCCAAATACGTTTCGCAGTCGGGAGACTTAATTGAGAGCTTTCGTTTTCAATATTTTCAGGTGTTTCATTAAACTGGAGAACAAATTTCACAGGTGTGAATCACGCGTGAAGGGAAAGGCCTTATGATGAAAAGTATGGCGAGGATTAAAAAGGGAGTGTCCACTTATGTGGGACGAGATGGAATTTTTCTAAGAAGCAAGCACCATTCCCTGGTGATTTAAAGCTATTATCAGTCGTGATTTCTCGGAAATTGGGAACAATGTGAGGAAAATGAACCTTCACCATTTATGTTTCACGAAAGAGAGCTTTACTTGAAGTATTTCTGGGTTTAGGGTCAAAAGAGCTGCTAAAAGCTGTAGCTGATTCTATGCGTCCTTCCCGTTACGCAGGCCGCTGAGATTCTGCGTGGAAGATCTGGGAAATAGATGCTGGCACTAGTCGCTCGAAGAATTCATTTCTTCCGTGAACGATCCGCGAAACCAATCGACTAGGGAAGTATAGTCGTGGTGCATGCACCTCATGCCATACGCGGAAAAGAGGCTTTCAGGGTTCATATGTTGATGCTAGGGAAGTATTCTACAAGAAGGAAGGGCTCCTTGTTAGCCAAGTGGGTAACGCCTTAGAATTTCAGGAAAGTAGTCCTGGGTTCGATTCTCGGTGGGAGCTCATAGGTGCGAAATAACATCTGTGAAAACGCTTTTAACGCTACATCTACTACAAGAAGGAAGATACCTCAGTTGCTTTCTTATCATCGTAGTTTTAAAATAGACCAAGTCAAATGTGAAGGATAAATACTCTACTTAAAGTCTCATGAAAATTACTGCATTTATCTATTATTTATTTAATTTTGCAATTATTAATTCAAGGAAGAAGAAGATTACAAGTTGCATTGGTATTACATTTCTCAATCTTTTCTAACGGAAGCAGTTGCTATGGAGCCGAAGGGCGGAGGGAGGGACGAAATTCAAAATCGAATGCGAATCATGGGCGGAATCCACTTATCACTCTGAGGAAAACTTGAGATCCCCCTCTCACTTCCTCTCAATCACTCACTCCCTCTCAATCTCCACTCTAAATGAGACTATCGCCGAAAGGCCCCGAAAATTCCTCGTTTTGCAGCAGATTTTATCGATCGTGCATTTTATCCCTCAATTATCTCTTGTGATATTTCTTCTATTCTTAAGCTATATTTTAATGGAGATGACAAGGATCTGCTTGCAATCTGTTGAGATCTTAGACGCCGTTCAGCTGTCCAAATTTTCGGGGATGATCGTAAAATTCGAAATTTCGTTTGAAAGCGGATTTCGGGTCTTGAGTTGAGTAATAGTGAATGAAAGTTGATAAACATATATTTATGGGAATTCGAAACAAGTTATGATAACCATCAGCATGGTTTTAGCTTAAGGCGTCTCAGTTTCGTTTTTTAAATTTGGGATCTATGTTAGCCCCATTTCTTTCGTATGTCTTGATTTACCTCTGGAGACTTATTTATGGATTTCAAACATATCGGGATGTGTCCCGCCCGCCTCTCATATTTTGATCGCTCTACCCTCTCATTTCGGTGAATAAATTTAAATGTATGTACCTATATCTCAACTGCCGTTTTCAAAACTATTTTCAATAGTGCTGACGTCTTTACGTCGCTTCTGGGAATTTCTTGGCGTGATTGACTACCTGATGCGGAATTCGGCTGAAGTATTGGAAGAAAGGCGGATTAATGAAAAGACCAGCTTTAGGTCTCTTCACAAAGTGGGCCTGATTGAACTTTGTGCGGAGGAACTTTCAAACCACACTTTTCAAAAGTTTGAACCTAGTAGAGATCTGCATCAGCGTGGTTCGGGCCTGGCAAAGCTGGTAGTCTATTGGGCCCTTGTCCGGGTATAACTTGGGAAGAAAAGTATTGTTTGTTCTGAAACAAGGTTTTTGGTTCTCCCATAGGGACGGAGGCCTCTTAAAGTTGCTACGCAGTACTTAGATAACATGCACAAAGTCTTCTTTGTTCTATAAATTTCATATCCAGAGTGATCAGTAACACGGAAAATCACTGTGGCAAGTAAAATGAATCTGAATTAGATCAGAAATAAAATCATCTTAAAAACATTCTCTGTTTTTTATAGAATTTACCGGCATATTTTAGTATTTGTTATCTTTACAACAGCTGCAGCGTTTTTAAGGATATTATGACATTGCTGAAGGAATAATTGAGTTAAAATAAAGTTATCTACTCCTAAATGCATCGTAACGAATGACTCCTGTACAATTTAGAGAAGTTCGGGTTCCGGTCGGCCTGATGGCGAAGATGTGTTACTCGTATGCCCGGGTTGGATTAGGGCTCAATCAGGAACGGCGCGGACTTTGGCCGGAAATTTCGGAGCTTCCAGACCTCCAGTATGTAGATGGCTACCGTGGACACGGTTCTATCCATTTGATCGGTTTATTTGCATAGTTGCCTCTATTTTTCCATTTTTGGGCAGAAAAAGAATTACTGCGGGTCTTAGATGATGGATCTTCGCTACTTTTAGTCTCAATCTCTCCCAAGTAAAGACTTTTTATTAATATTGCCGCCAGGGAGGAGTTTTAAGTTGGAATTTTACTGATTTTCACCGTATAAATGATGAAATGAGTCGTATAATAATGTCATTTTCAAAATCATTTATTAATTAATAAATTCTAAAGCCAAAGGGTTTCAGATTTTTCAGCAAATAGCGGGCGATTGACAAGTTAACTAATTAGAGGGAACCCTGTTGGTTGCTAAGAACAAGTCTCGAAGAAAAGAATCTTTATCACATAATATAAGGATTGCACTTACTATTATTTCACACATTTTATCAAACTTCTATGTCATTACTTTGAGGAATTTAATATATAATTAAATATTCTTTATCATTTATAACTGGAAGTTTAACATATGGACTATGACTATGAAACCGGTTTCATATATTACTTCCGTAAAATCAGCTGCATCGCCGTCAATTACTTTTTTGATATTCTTTATCTTTTAAGCACTTCATGTAAGAACTCTCTATATCTATTTTCATTAAAGGTAAAATGTTTTCCTAATAAATTTAACGACAGATGCTTGTGCAAATTACGTAAAATCTATCTATAAGCACTTCATTGGATAGAACTACAATTTATTTCATTGTTTTACTTTGTTTGCCATGCCAATTTAGTCATCTGTGTATTTTATTTCATAGAATTTCTATCATATAAGAAAATGTTTATTTCATCTATGATAATATCAACCGAAGTATGGTTTTCGCATGCCAGCTTAAACCCGCCGCTCATCCAAAGAGTTCCCTTTATTTTCTAAGAAATATCCTTAGAAATGTAATTAGTGACTTTGCTTATGCAGCATTTTCTGTCTTGGTAAAGAGGAGATCAGGTGCTGTTATTTTGTTGACTAAGAAGTATCCAAAAATTAGCGCCAAATTTGCAAAGCTCTCACAGCTAATTGAGCTTGTTTACTAAAGAATTTTCTGATATTTACAGAAATGTTATTTTGCGTTAGAATTGCGGCTTTCCTTCTCAAAGAATGTCCTTGGGGCTTCGAAATTATCGCTTGAGCGCGATATTTGGCAAAAACTTTGTCCACCATTCTCTACACAGCTTTATAAGTGTTGAAGCAATTCTGCAGTAAACATTGCGCAGAATGTTACTTAGATTTTTTTCAAAGGACTAACTGCGGATTGCATTATTTCTATGGAAACGCTTTCATCTTTTTCGTAGCGTTATTAATTTTGTGTTAAAAATTTTAGCTTCCGTACCTAGGGCACTTAGAATATTGCTGTAAGTCGTTTTTTGTTGCTAATAAAACACGTCTTCATATCTGGTTGTCGAGCCTTGATAAAACTTTTTATTATTATAAATTTGCAGCCAAATACGCGAAAGCATATTAGTCGGAATTAGTCGTGCTTTTTTGGTTTGTGTTGGTGGTGTTTTTCACAGCTTTTCTTTGTTTTAAAATAGTATCCACTTTCCTAGAGAAATGTGGTTACTGTTTTCATTTTCCTACCACCGTGGAATATTACAAAGTAACTCGTCAGTCAGTTGAATTTATAACTGATTGTCATTTTATTTGGAGATTATCCTGGAAAAGGAAAAAATGGCAATATCAGGAACATTTGAAACGCCCTTCGCATGTATAAGTATCACATAGCTTTACCAGATAACAGTTATCAAGAATCATCTAAGAATGGAGAATTACTGGATATGAAGAATAAAAACAGCACATTGGGTAAAACGAGATGAAATCCTCATTTAATACCGAAAGATAATATTCCAAAAAAATATTAATTTTTAGTTCATACATAAATTAACTAGGCAGTTTCGGTATGTTTTTCTTCCTACGTTGGCATCCCTATTGATATTTCCATAGAGTTTGAAGATTGCTTGATGTGGGCCTTCGCTATATGTGTGAAGCCTTTGGCTTTGATGAAAGCGGTCCCAGGTTCGTTTCTCGGTGAAAGCACGTGTGTGAAATAGCCCAAGCTGTCGAACCACTTAAAAAAGTACTACGATAGCTTAAGCTATGCAGAGCTAGTTGAGTGCTGTAGACTTGTTCTAAATTATTCATAGGTTTAACGATTGAATGCAAGAGGCTTCGGCCCTACTATTGGCGATTGATAGATATTTTAACGAAGAGAAAAGTAATAATAAATAAAAATATCTCTTAAGAAGGGATTTCGTCCGCATCCGGATTTTCTGCCTAAAATCGGTTGCAGATTAACAACTGAGAATGCAACTAATCTGATGACCGTTTATTAGGTTAATTTCGTTAATCAGACGGAATTGGTAGGTTTTTTTCAGTTTTGTTTCCTTCGTTTGTAATTTCGCTACTATTTTCTCATGTTTGCGACGGTTAAATTGAACTGCATATTGGAATGCAAATTATTTATGTTCATTTCAATTGATCTCGGAATAAATTCGATAAAAGCGATTCTACTAGATTAGTAGTAGATTACTCCCGAGTAGCAACTATTAGTTGCATAACAATTGTTCAATTGTGGCGCGATGCGTACTACAGAAATTATCCTGTGAAATACGATCTAGATTTAACAGTAATACTACGTAAAGCAATTAGGTTAAACTTATAGCATTTGTAGTTAATATTAAGTCTCAATTGTGTCTTAACCATAAATTAGACGTTTAATTCGAGCTCATTACGCTGCATCCAATGAACGCTCACTTTACTGGATATCTATTAAAGTATAATCCCTTTCTAATCTTGATATTAACTTTGATTGTACTCTTGAAAAAATTTCATGGTGTTAATTTTGGCATTTATCTTGTTAATTTGTTTTTATTGTAATACATCTCTGTTATAGTTTTAACATTTGAAGAAATAGAATTCTATTTTTTTGTTTGCCTCGTTAATGTTCACATAGGGTAGATTAGATAAGATCTTCATTCACCCCAACCTATGTTTCAAATTATTCAAGTTTCAATTTGAATACTTTAGTTGTAAGGTTCAAATCTAAATCTAGAGGTCGCTTAGTTGGCATCTTTGGTTTAAGTAATACCGCTGTATTTAATAGAATCCTCACCTGTAAAGTATTACTGCCGTCAGAAAGATGATAAGAAACTCGATTAACGAAATCAAATATTAAATGTCGAATAAATACGTAGAGAAGGAAGCAATCGTTTGAAACATTGCGATCTCAGTTTCAGACAATTAAAGGTTCGGAAGGCAGGCATTTCAGAGGAAATGAACACGAATTATGTTTTGCCATCTCTCGAGATTGATTTCCTCGGCTATTGCTTCTCGTAAACGTGAATCTATTTACGTAACAGACGGAAACGAGCGTGGGTCGAAAATCGGTGGGTAGCGTGTTTTTAGTTATAAAACGAGAAGTTTCTAAAAGAGGAGTAAATGCTCGCGTGCCAGGGACCATTTTGCCGGAAACACGTCATCGGAAACAATAGAGCGAGTCGAGTGCAATTGCTTTTGGATTTACGAAGAATATGTGATGGAAAAAGGAGTGAAAAAAGAGCAGTGAGCAACGAATGATGGATGAGGGAATTTTGAGATGTCTGTGGGAGGGAATTACACTATAGACGCGTGTCTGGTGAACGATTTGAAACGATGAAACTTTCGTTTTTTTTATTTTTGGGATTGAAGGCGACTAACTAAGTTACAGCTGCTGGGGAGAAAAAAACGTTTCCTAGAGAGGCAAGTACAGTAGTCTCGATTATCTGAGTTAATGTGGACCGGGGCCACATCGGATAATCGAGAACTCGGATAATACGGAAGCGTCGTATTACGTACGTCAATTATGAAATAAAAGCGCTATTTTCAGTGTTACCAAGTGTTTGCAGTAATAATTTCACAGTTGATAAGCCTATCCTCGCTAAAAGGCCATGGTAATATTTTGTGACATTATAGGACTAATAAAATAGTGCTGTGATTATTCGTGCAAAAGAAGACTAGTTAATCTGTTACCAAATTCTAACATTTGATTCTCTATACTGAACTGACGTAGTGCAGTTACAGCCAAAGTAATTTCAGCGGTGTGCCGGTACATATATAAGTGAAAAAGGCAAATCATGTACCTCGGATAATACAGAACCTCGGTTAATTGGCACTCGGATAATCGAGGCTCTACTTAGCTTTTACTTAAGGATTGGGTTTTCTTCAACCCGTAAACTTCCGAGCTACTGTTCATTGACTTTGTATAACAAGATTTCATAAACTATGAATAAGGAAAAGTACGGTAATGTAACTTTTCCGAAAGAGAGAGACTAAGGTATTTTGAAACTCATCAGAATGGAAATCCTCTGGACCAAAATGAGAGACTGTTATAATAGATTAGATTAGGTAGATTATAGATAAATATTCGCGCAGCTCACACCTTCCAAAGTGATAACTTTAGTGCTTTTTCGAAAGGTTTTCGCTTGAGGATACTTTTCGTGATTTTCTTATTGTGTCGACGCAGAATTGACCATTACAACCCGTTATTCTTAGTCACGCCTACAATTAGTCACGGTTTTAATTTTATCAGATTTAATGGCTTCTGTGGTTGTAACGGAGTAAACTGAGGCTCTGAATCTCGTTAATTTCTCTCGTGACTCTTGTTTTTCGTGATGATGGATTGCTATTCGTTGTTGTCCGCGTGATTCACACGCCCGTGATATATTCACGAAGGACGTGTTGCATTTCGTGCATGAGCAGTGAGTTATCTCAATTGATCATTGCATTTTTCTCTCCCCTTTTGGGTGTGTCGATTTGCCAATTCCTCTTTGTTTTTGATCCGCCTCGTTGAGTTATTTTATTTCTTGTATTTTTTTCGTAGCGTGTTTGATGCTATCCATATTCATCCGTATACTATACTATGCATCGTTTTGAAATAAATCAGTGTATATGGGATTCTAAACGAGTCTACTTGAATTAAAAACCACTCATTTTCGTAACGTATTATACAGTCAACGCTCAGTAGTTCGAAGACCCCGAAATTAACGGAAATTATTCAATATTTTCCTATGCAGTCGTTATTTTTAAGAGCCATTAATTGTGATTGTGTCCTCAGCTGAATCGCAGGACAGTTTATTGGTTATTTATACTCGTAAGTAGCCATGAAAGGTCACGGTGACGTATGAATTAGTACCTTATTTAATGAAAAGAGGTCATATATACGTAAGATACGAAAACATGCAACTCTTAAAAATGTTTTTTTTCCTTCATTAATTCGTCAGCGCAGGAAATCGCAAAGTAAAGATTAGTGGAGCGGTTGAGGTAGGTATGTAGTATTGTTAAAAGTGCTTCGACAGCTTAGGTCATTTCACTTATTTCACACGTTGGCTCCCACCGGGAATCGAACCCGGGATCGCTTTCGCCGAAACGCGTTGCCCACTCGGCTATCCGGGAGCCTGGAGCGGTTGAGGATTGCGGCGACCACAACTTACTCTTTAGCTTTTCTTTGTGTTTTGTTTCATAGAGCAGTTAACATTTGCCTTTTCTCCCTCAGTACCATCTAAAATTAGCTTATTACTTTCTGTAGAATAAGAAAGATGTTCATTTCAGCGAATATCGTATCGCCCGATTACAGGCTGATCTCTTTTCTTTAAGTATTTCTTATGAAGAGAATCATGCCGCAAGCGGTCATCTGCTGACGAACTCAAGTCCTGATATACAAACAGAAAGTAGCCGATATCCCGAATGTGAGATTAGATTGCCCTCTGACGATTCAAAATACCGTAACGGATTCCATTAACGGTGAAGAAATGAAGCAGTGCTACGCATATTTGACTTGTGATTTAAATTTTCTCGGAATCGATTTAGTGGATGACGATTTCGAACTGAACTGCCTTTCCGAACTCCATCACATATACTACTTTTTTAGGATAAGTAATCGCTTCCAGTTAAATAGGTGTCAATTTTTTGTCATTTACATTGCTATAGAAATAGGAATTGAGTGTTTGATATCCTATTCAATGGAATATCCAATCAAAAGTAAAATGAATCCCCCTCAAGTTTGCAGCTTTCTTTAGCTTTCATTATATCACTAAATAACTCGCCCTAGTTAAAGACGTATTCTATTCTATTCTAAATTGAATTAAACCAAGAAAATATAATTTCGTCCTTAGAGAAAGAAAGAAAATCCAATTGTAGATGACGCGTTACTTTCCGTAATTAACTTGATTCGCAGGATTAGAATCATATTTTATTAATTTGCTGAAGATAAGTAGAGTTAACTCTAAGAAAAATTGGTTAAACATACTTGAATAGGTGTATAGATGTGTGAAGGGAACGGTATTTGGAAGGACAAAGGAAAGGATTGGAAAGTACGGACGATTATTGTTTAATAATAAGGCAAAAACTATGCTTACGCTGAAGTGGTGTGAGTGATAATTACGTTTAAGTACGTATTATCAAATTCAGAATTCAGGCCCATCGTTTATCTCTACTTACTGCTTGTTTCTAAATATATATTTTATTTCCTATTTTGAAACAATACCCTCATTTTGTTTTTACCTCATTAATCTCTGGGTTTATCTTCGCAACATGGCGTTTTCGATCGGCAGGTCTAAACTTGAAGAGGCTTTATTACGCGCCTGCCCTTTGGTCCAATGCAATTTATTGTAAATATTCTGACGAAATACGAGGTTAAGTGGAGTGGAGCTTGTCGTTGCCTATGAAAGGTCAAGTCAATCGATAAATTTATCTGCGTACATCTAAACTCCTATCCGAGCATCGAGGGTTCGGAGGGCAACTGTTGGAGCAATGCTACTCTCCTCGTTCTTACCAAGCTGCCAATTCTTGCTCAATCGTTGTGTTGTCTCCTGAGATTTAATGGTTGAGCAACGCAATTTTCCGCCCACAATCTGTTGGGATGCAACGCCTGCTTGCGCATTTCACCTGTCAGCTGATGCAAGAAAGGAGTAGGAACAGATGTGAAATCGTTCCCTTGATAGAATATTAGTTTTCGTACATATTTATCGTGAAATATTACTCTAAGGCCTAGTATTATAATGTCTATCCCAGAGGTGTGGAACCTGCGGCCTTCAGACCAAATGAGGCCTTTTTGGTCGTTCGCTGCGGTCTTATAGTCACTTTCTGAAACGAATGACCGTATTTAAGAAAAAATGTTTCCCAATTTTGCTACTGGCACCGAGGGGAAAATAGAGACTGTTCTCTTTTAGCACACTCAGCGGATTAATTCATTTTCTCATTCTCAATTTTGATGATAAACTATTTCAATGTAGGCAACATTTAACTCAAAAGCAGCCTGAATATTGTTTTTCTCTCATCCATAATACATTTGCAGTTTGCTATAAGGTTTAGATATGAATCCCTCTCAATTTGGTAGCTGAATTAACCACTACTTCAAATACCAATCAAAGCTTAACTATAGATTGTAATGCGACTTGTTAGAGTTAACCTGAAGGTTAAAGTTAACCTCCAGGGTAACTATGCATGATTATACCGAGCCTTAAGGTGAACCTATATGGAAATTTCTATTTTACCCTTAGCCTATAGTAATACAATAAAACTATTGTGGTCCCTCGCCTTAATTTTCCCCATCCCTCCGTTATTCGCATTCCTCTAGTTTGGTTTTCTTTCCACCATCAACTGCAGAGAGTGAAATTCTCGGTTAAGTCTGTGAATAGTGAGCGATTTACTAGTCTTTTGGACAGAAAATTCTGAAAATGCAGCATTCCTGACATGAAATTGGAATCTATGATTGATGTGATTGTTAAGGAGTGCGTTTGGGTTTATAACCGGGATGGAAATGAGAGTTTCAGTTGTTGCATGCTAACATTTGGTGTGGTTTGTAGCCTAATGTAATTATTTCAACATTATCAGGAAGAAAACTTAACAGATATTATCACTTAGCCGATTACATTATGTGTAGAGAGAAGTGCAGTGAGTAGAATTCACGCGTTTTGCTAAAACTTGTATCCTGCCTCGCACTTTAGAAAACGGATAATTATACCTGCCCCAATAAGATCCCTTCCTCCCCCACGTCACCGCACTGCCCGGATTGCCTTCGCTCTTTCGGGATGTTTCGGATTCGAACGTCTAATATGGAAGCGTTGCCTGACCTTGGCGATTTCGTCGAGAAGTGTCCAAAATCGAGTGATGATGGATTCAAATTGGAATCCCGGTATTCCAGTTTCGAAGTAGCAGTAGCGGAGGTGCAGTTCAATTCCATGATTTTCGATTTGCTTCAATAGTTTAACAAAACGGTTCCTTGAATTCCACGCATGTCATACTGATTCATATATCACATAAGTGCGTTACAGACATACGCATCACCCACACTACCACTTTCGCGGTGACATGCCTCGTTTACTCCCTACACTCCCACATGGTTACCCATCCTAGTATGTTTCTTTCGCTTCAGGCATTTTCTTTCACATTTTAGTAGATTTCCTTTTGATTTCTGCTAAGCGCATCTCATCTTCAGCAACTCATCCACCGTATTTAACTAGCTTTCTGTTTGTCTTCCTCTCATTTTTGAAACATTCGAACCTTACTCCCATTTCAGTTCATATTGTACCTAAAACTTAAAATTTAATACTTTTATGTCCAAAATTCCCCCTCACAACGTTACCTTGCCTTTATTTTGATAAATCCATTCTTAGATTATCCAGTCACTAATGACTCCCTCTCCTGTGTTCATATGCTTAATCCTCGTATAATCTATTCCAGCTTCATTCAGATTACTTATGCTCTTCTACAGATACAACTCTCCCTACCATTCTGTATATGATTAAAGCACACTTTAATATTCAGCCATTTTTCCTCTTTTTACTACTCCTCACGTTAAATCTCTAACGATATACTACCAAGGATTATTCTACATTTTCTTTTTTTTTGTGGCGGAGTTTTCAGATATTTTAGATTTAAGTTTAAGAAAGTTATATGCAAAGACGGTGGAGCAGTGTGCCCTTTGTGAATAAGTTCCACATTAGTACATGAGTTAGTATTCCAAGTATTTTCTAGAAAATCCATAAAAAACAGCGGAAAGGATTATTATGTAGTTCATAAAGCAAATGATGCAATGGAAGTACTGTAAATGTATGAATCCATGGAAGTACGGCAAGTCTCGATTATCCTAGTTTATGTTGATTCACCTCGTATAATCGAAAACTCGGATAATACGAAATGGTTGTCTTGCGTACGTACATTATGAAATAAGCGAGCTATTTTCATACTCTACCGTATTACGACGTGTATTTACAATTAAAGAAGTAACTTATGTTAGATCTAAATTTTTTAAATAAAACACTTCCCGTTTCCTTTATAATATATACGTCCATAGTCCAGATCCAGTTCTCACTTTTTTCTCCGATTATCTCCAGATTACAATGCCGACGTTTTCTTCTCTTTGCTGAACTGGTGTGGTGCAGTCATAGCAAAAGTGCTGGTGCGTATGTGTGTGAGTGAGAAGCACACAAATATACACCACGGATAATATGAAATCTCCATCAATCGGGACTCGGTTAGCCGAGACTACTGTACTTTAGTCTTTCAGAATTAAGTTGAGGTTCTGATTTCACCTGTATTGATGACTGCTTGCAACACAATATAAAGTTAGCAACCCCCCCTTCACGGGTTATCATCCGGATAAGTTCGTGGTTATTCCTTGAAAATGGCATCAGTGGTCGATGCCGAAACGTCGGTGAATAACCACGAACTTGCCCGGATGATAACCCGTGAAGAATTCCTTTTCATTATTCACCGGGAAAGCAGCAAATCTTATTTCATGTACTATATTCCTTGTAACAACTTGCCAAGAATAGAAACTATGAACATGTCTAAGCATATGAACATTTACTAGCGGATTGGTTATGGTAATCTACCAGGTGTCCCAGTTTAGATCAATATTGCTCGGCGTAAATGGGTTAAGATGATGTTCTCTGGAAATGGGGACGCGCATTTGATCCCTCGCTTCAGCGAACGATTAAGTCGCCGGTCAAATCGATGGCTATCGAAAAGACAGTTCAATTATGTGCCTCTTCGAAGGTCTGCTCGGCGCCATCTGCCGCCTTTTTGTGGAGGCTTGAGTGGCGCCACGCAGCGAGACATTATTGGGCTGCAGGTGGTTGGTTTACCTTGGCGGAGGTGTGCGGAGGAGGAAGCGTCTGGGGCCTTGTTCTGGAGGTCGAGGATCGGAAATGTTTCTGCCGACGAAAAAGGCGTCCATCGACGTCACTGATTAATAAGTCGGTTCCTGAAACGTAATAGAGCGCTCGTATATGTTTTGGATTCCTCGTCTTGGAAGCGAATGTTCAATACATATCTTTCGGCGTCGGCATACAAAGGCTGTTTTTACTCCACTTTATACTATTTTGATTTTTCCTATCTTCACACATTTTTCAACGGATGGCATATATCTATATGTAAAGTATTCAGCCTGAGGGCTGGTTGGGACCTCATCCCCTCTACCATGCAACAAAGAGCTAGGAGAGGAAAATGAGACTCGAGACTTGAGAAATAGAGATGAGATGATGAAGAGTGAGGTAGTTTGCCATTGCTTTCTTCACTGAGCCATAATACTATAAGCAGAACAAGCTCACGTTAGTTAAGCACAATGTCTTTACTAGTAACAGTTTTCGTAACATTGCATAAGGATAAACCTTCATTAATGCATAATTCATAGCATTCAATCATCAACCGGAACCACTCCGAGACAAAAGTAAATAAAACATATATTTTTCTTTATCTCGTGCCAAAAGGCAAATGATAAATATTTCATTCTTCAATTGTTGTAGCAGGACCATGATGACATATATTCACATATAAATTAATTACTCCCTTTCAGAGTTACTTTCCTCGGTTTTTCTCAATACTCCCTAACATCTTCCTATCCGTCAATACATTTTCCCTTATTACGCACATGTATTTCTTTTCATCATGGGGCCTCTGAATAGACATAATGGTAACGCGTTGTTATCTATTGTCAATGAAGGCGTCGTTACCCAAGACGTTTTCTGATCACAGCCACTCGTCGTTAACTAGGGCCGTCGTTAACCAAGGTACCACTATACTACTTTTCCTCATTTATGCTCAAGCTGAGCAGCATTGTTTGGAAGTGAGGTTCAAGATGTGACGTTTCAGCTTGGAATGAAGTACATGCGTATTTACTATTAGTGGTATTGGAACTTTTTGCAGTACACTTGTAAATTAAGAACGCGATGAGGAAACTTATGGTATTATTACTGCAAATCCCAGTTCAAAAAGATTCATCGTGGATGCAGCATTGAAGAATATTATCCTAAACCCTTAAATCCCTATTATCCTCTATTATCTAGTTAATGTTCCGTAACTACTTATTTTGTATTGAGTATCCTGTTTTCCTCGAGAGTTCCTCTCCCTTCTCCGATATCCTTGATGCGTTCGGCAGCTGTTTTCTCGTTTATAAAAGTAAGATTCTTCCCAGATTCTGAACGACCTTGGCTTAGAGAACTGCGATCGACTCTCTGGAGGCAATCCCAAATTCACTGGACGAACTCTCACGCCATCTTCTGAGCAGCGGAATCTTCTTAAACTTAATTACCCTTAAAGGATGTCGAGCAAAATGTCTATTTTTTCCATACTCTGAATTTATTCATCGCATAAAATGGGAAGGAATTGCAATAAGCGGATTCTGAATGTTCAGCTCTCAAGAGGATTTTCATAGGTGCATCTTTTAATTTTTGATCGATCGCGTATTTCATCGTTTTTGTCTATTTTCTTTTAGAGGAACATAGCATTGCGGAATACAGGTGTATTCATCATCATTTTTCTGTAGATTACAGATGAATGATCTGAAGTGTAGCAATGATATGTTTATAAAGTATTGTTAGTCTGTATTGTATAATATCAATTATCATGATAATATATAAATCAATACTAGGGTAGCATCAAGCCCAACCTACATATCAGGGTAAAATGAATGTCTGTATTGATTATATTTTTTTTCGAGTCAAAATCCCTCTTTGACGAACGGTGATTAAGTACATAAGGCATGGCATTAACCCCTCGAGAAGGACTTTAAACGGAAAATTTTCAAATACTAATCTTGCATTATCCGTGCTTCTGTGGAAAATATTTGGCAGGCATTTTGTTAATTATGTTTTAAATTGTAATAACTCTTAGAAATCTTTTAAAAAAGTATAATTTAGGAGTGTAATAATTACTTCCTTCCTTCAACTGCCTTGTATTGTATTATTATTGGTTATAAAGTAATTGGAAACAGTGAAAGCAGGGGAGACTAGCATCTAATAAGTTGCTCTCTTAAGATTTCTTTTCCTTAACAACCAGCGATACTTTCGGAATGTATTTTATTAGCTGCGCGTTGACTTGTTCTTTTAATTTTTCGAAATATCATGAGTTTTTATGTAAGTATTGTCAAGTAATTTCACTTTTCGATGCTCTTGAAAAGGATTAGAATCGAAAGCACGCCTTGGAAAGAAGATATATTTCCTTCTGTTGGGCGAAAGCCGAGTTCTAATGCGGAAATATCTCAGTGGAGTTGGACCCGCTGAAATTATCTGCATGGATGCCTTCTCACTGCGATAAACTTAATGAATTTACTGCCGAGATTATGTCACTCCTTTAAGTTATGCAATTGGCCAATTTTCTGCTCTAACCATCTGCAAAGGCCAACTCCTTGTGGAATCTTCTCAGAAAGATTTATGTTTTGGCTTAATATTCTTGTTTTCACTTTCTATTGTTATACTTTCATCAATACCCGTTTCCTTCTTTTGTTCCCTCTCATTGATCCCCGGCTGAATATAGTCGAGGGGAGAAATAGTGGTTCAGGGTGTGGACTTTTTCTATAAATGCCTGTTCAAGCAATGTCCTGTGTGACCTTAGCAATGCTGTATAGTTTGACCCCAACCAACTTTTAATTATGTCAGGGTATTTAGTATGTCCGTATGTTCTAATTAAAGAAAAATGTTAATTATCATGGTAAAATTGTGCTGTCGTTACTATTTTGCGCTACTGTAAGCAGTGTTAGCTATCAATTCTTTGTGGATATTCGTACTTCAACTATTTTTGAACCGGAATTTGGTGGAATGGGTTGAAAATATCGTTCAAAACTCTTACGAGAACGTTCTGGTAATCATTGTATGTTTATCATGTCTCTGCTATTTGAGAAATAAGTTCGTCGTATACTTTCTTTAGTTTCTGAAGAATGCTTTAATTCTTGGACTGTGGCATATAAACAAGATATCAACCTAATCTGTATAGCACTCTTTCCTAATTTTTAATGCAGGCTATATCCCCCTAACGAAGTCCCTGCAATAGATTATGGAAAAATGGTGTAATATTCAAAAGCTGTTAGTGTAATATTTTAAGAGAATTTTTCATTTTTGTTTTAGGTATGAGGTCTTTTATTGCTGACACTTCAACTTTAAGCTTAGCTGGTTCCTCATTCTTATCCATAAAAAAAATTCTTTTGCATACCTTAAAGCCTGGGTGTACGAATTCACTATTAATGTTTTGTTCCTCGTTCTCTTACCAGGGTCTTTATCCGAAATTACATACTTAGATGAAATACATAGAAGAGTACGATATGATAATTTTGTGTCTAATTACCGCTAATGAAGAAGTCGTCTGCTGGTGAACTTTTCCTTGGGAGACTTACGAATATAGCCGACTGTTAAACTTTACATGTTAAATATTTTCGTATATTCTGGTGAAACTGTCTGTTTATAAAGTCATCATCTTGAATGTTGGTTGCATCTCGTGAGGCAGAATGAGAAGTGAGAGAATGAGAACTACAATGGGCAGTTTTCCATTGTTTTGTGCATTAAGCCAGAATGTTCGAATAGCGAATAATCTTCGTAAGAAAGGCCAGAGACTTGATACTCCTCAAGCTTACAGGTATAGTTGGCTGCATTGGTATTTGGAAAGGGTTCGGGGGTCCTCATTTAACCAAAACACCCTAAATTTCATTAAGAAATGTTGCCAGTTTATTATTAATTTTACAGAAGTAGTTTGTATAATTCACTCTTTATAATTATAAATTTATACTATATATTCTTTTGTATGGGATAATTTAATTATAATCTATAATATAGAATAATAAAGAATAAAGCATAATTCTATATAAATACCCATTATCCGCTTCAGCAATTAATCGTAAATGGAAATACGTTTATGAGAGGCTTTGGAAAGATTTGATTTCTCTGAGGCTGACTGACATAATGGAAGGGCCGCATGCGGGTATGGGACCCCTGGAATAGACCATTTTATTGTTAAGCAACGTCCCGTTCCGTGGGGAAAGGGTGGCCTCGTCAGTCGAGTGTTCCCGATATTCATCCAGATATTCCGCTCCCCTCGCATTTATAGACTTTCTCATTAAAATTAAAAGATCAGGGCAATCCCTTTCTCTCTCGCTGGAGGATAGAAATTTTTCGTTAAGCTCCGGATTAAAGCGGCGCTTTCTTGGCGACCGTCCACCCAAGGGGATTTTCCGATCCATTGCGTTGATTCCGAAGATCTGGAAATTTATTGGAGCGAAATTTCAGAGGTTGAATTACAAGATATCGCAGACACGCTTTTCAGGGAGGAAAACCCGGAGAACATGGAATCGCAAATTACGAACTCCACTTCTGTAAATTGGCGCGGATAAAGCTTTATTTCTTTATAGACGTAAATTCCACGTTTCGAGTTTTACAAAAAATAAAATTGCGTATCTTTAACCCTTCTTCCGATTTACCGCAATTTTCCCTCTCTGCTCATTACTAAATCGGGAAATTTTAATTATGCGGAAGGAATAGAATACTAGTTCTTTATCACTTTCTAAACTCGCCTATTTGCTTTGTAACCGAAAGGGACAATTTACAGTAGATTACGAGGAATGATTTCTAATGGTTCTGAGTACTACTATAATATTCATCTATTATTAAATTATTATGAAATCTGTTGGAATATTATAGAGTTGTTTTTATTATAATTAATCGAAACGCATAGATCAATCGTCATAATTTTGAATGAGGAGGTATGCACCTGTGATGCCACTGACACTACTTTTAGCTCATCAGGAGGATCCAGTTAAGAGTTATAGTTCATCTTTTAATATTTTTCTTAGTTGAGTAAAACATAAATGTGATTAATCTTGTCTAGCGATACTTGGTGGGATTCCATTTTAACGATAACTGCTGTTCCACAGGTGATTAACGTTTATTCATACATCGAAAACATAAATTTTCATGAATAAGCAATATAATTGTTTGTAACGTTAATTGATAATTTATTCGTGAAGGTCAAATTGGGCGTGAATAGCTGGCGTCGCAGTAAATAAAAGTTGCAAATACTTTGCCCATCTTAAGAAAGTTAGTCTCAAAATTGAAAAGAAGGATTAAACATTATTTGAGACTGAATATTAACTAAAAAAATGGCTAAAGAATTATTCGTTTTTAACATAAAGAATTCCAGATTTCCCTTGCAGGAATTTACTACAACTTTAACGTAACTTAAATTTTCGCTTTATATGAAGGTGGAACAATTTTGAAGGATCCGTCAGAAAAAAAATCATTGAATATTTTCATGTTTAAAGAATTAGCTGTACCTTGTAATAAAAATTGTCATCATTCCATTCTTACTTTTCTCTCCATCACTAATCTTTATTAGTTATAATTAATGTATTTTTTCGTCTTATTTGTTTTACAACAATTACAAAGTGTAACTAATTAGTTCTGGCGACATCTAGTGGAACTTATCAATATTTGGTCAAATATAAACTAAATCTGTCCACGTTTAAAGAAAATATATTTTAAAACCACGACCAGTGTCCCTTCCCTTCCCCACATGCCGTTCTATTCTTCTTTTGAATTGATATATACATTCTGTCCTGCATTTCTTCCGGTTCCCTGAATATTAGGTAAAACTCTTGAAACCGATCATGTTTTTCAATTATACTTACTGTGGGCGTTGTCAGATTTTGTTTTTATTTAAACAAATTACAAAATACTTTAAAAATGCTGCTATCCTAGAATCGGGTAGCTCTCATAACAAATTCACGTCCAAGAGTATACGTATATAGCTTTGAGGATGGATCCACGGGCGAAATTTTGCGGAGGTGCCGAATTAATGTAGAATATTCTAAAGGAGAGAGATGACGACCTGAATATCTTGAATGTAATCTGCCTGGTTCAAGGCGTAATACGCGGTCAATATGTGTCTATATACACATTTATGTTAATCATATGGGTCTGGATGAGAGGAAAGCAAGCAGGTCACGTTGAGTGACAACCCAATGGCCTTCTGGTCTGTTTTAGTGACCTGCAAGAGAATATGATTGGGACTAATTGAAACAGTGATAAAAAATGGCAACAGTAGAATATTCACACCTTTTTTATTTCTGTTAACTGACAATGAGAATGTGAGGTGAATTCCTAATACAATGGGAACTCTATGTTTCTATTTATCCTACTGACCTGTTGTTTCCACCATCTTTATTTCCCTCCCTGATGAAAAATAAAAAACTCCGTTAAACTCTTATGGAAATATTCGGTAATATTTCGAGAAAATTTTTTGTTTTGTGATCCCAAAATTTTACTGCAAAATTTTATCCTCTCATTGGTAAAAATACGTGTGTATAAAAAAATTAGCGAAGAATTGGTAGACATGCTCTTTCAGTAACGATAAAATTCTACCATTTTGACAATGTAAATTCTGTGGAAATCGAGGGGTTTTTTCAGTTTTGTTATAATAATTCGTGACCTTCTCTGCAACTTGGATTGAATCCATATTTATCTTTGCAGGGTCACAGTTAAATGTTTTTGCAGTTAGGTATTTGATAACCCATGCGTAGGAGAGGGAATCTGTGGAAGATAATGTTAACTCTAATTAGTGATGGAGATTGTTGATATGCCCCCGTACATCTTATCTCCTGTGTAAAATCATGCATTGATAACTTGCAAACCATTTTTCAAGAAGTATGCTATTCTCAGCCTTCCGTCATTACATATGTACGAAATGATGAAATATGAGCAGAGAAACTTGACAAGTTGACAGTTGACAACCATAAGGCATTATTGAGTGTATTTAATCGACCTTGAATCTTCTCTGTAGTAATTTTGAAGAAATGTATCCCTATAATTTTGTTTTTAAAGCCCGTATTGATTGTATGTATTTGATTTCAGAACGAAAAATTGCCTCGGGAGACTTATACGAGATACAATCGCTTGCATGGAAGACTACTGTAATTTATTGCACGCTCGTGATTAAGTTAACGAAAAGAAGGGCAGAATTGCTTTTTAGTTACGCATATCAAAGATTTCTGACGGCACAGATTTTTTTATGTATTTCGTACGAATTACATCAGTTTCAATAATTGTGACATAATAATAATAATCGCACAATTTATTCACGAAAATTGAATTAAAGCGAAAAATTTACTGAGGAATGTGATTAGTTGTATAGTGATTTTCTCTCAGATCTGAGTGAATGTACGGATTTTGACGAACTTACCTAGCTATTTTACCACTTAAAGACGAATATATATGATTCAGAGTTAATCGTGTAATTTAATCATCGTGGAATATTTTAGTTTCCGCCATTACTATTCTTAATTCGAAACAAGAAAATCATCTTTTCTCAGGTATCCAAACCGAAAATAATTAGTAATGATTTTATGAAATTGCTTCGTCAACCGAAACGTTAAAAGTCATTAAATTTATAAAAGCACTTAGTTAGCACAAATTAGTTTAAATTCATAAAAGCACTTCTTTGGGCCCCCACCGGGAATCAAACCCGTGACCACTTTTAACAGAGGCGAACGCGTTACCCACTTGGCTCCATGGGGACCTCCAATTGAGATTGAGAGGGAACCAAAGATTTGAGAAAATTGCATTCACTTGTGTTTTACATTATTGGAATATCACCAAGGTCGATGGGTTATTAAAAATAATATCAAAACTCAATATCTTAGAAAAATTTATGAAAAATTGATTGAATACATGAAATAATGGCAAATCTTTTCTTTTCTTCAAACAGAATTAGTAAACCGATACTCTTCGACTGGTTGCTTTCAAGTTAAAAGTTAGTT